>CM052807.1:116430898-116443343 GCA_028533885.1 Nasua narica | reverse complement strand
GGGGGGGGGGGCATGTCACCGCGCTGATGGCAGGAGCCCACCGCAGGGCAGGGAGGAACGCCACCGCTGGACGGCCGTGCAGACAGCGGCGGGCCACACTCCTCTGCGCGCTCCGGCCCACGGGGACCCGGAGGGGTGCTGGCACCGGGGGATGCCCTGACGACCCCCTTGGCTCTCCGGCCACAGTGCCACGCCCCCTGGGGGCGGCCCTGGAGGGGGAGCCGCGCAGACGCAGCAGCAGCACCACAGGCTGAGAACCACCAGGCTCGCCTGCTTCGTTCGGTGGCCGAGCAGTCCCAGATGGGACGACGGCAAGGAGCAGGAGAGCGGCTGCTGGAAAAAGCCACCTGTTCTGGAGGAAGCTCGAGGAATCCAAGCTCATTTCACTGTTTTCATCTTACTTGGTTTCAGGTGTCCCTACTAGCTGAATTCACAAGCCAAATATCTGCCAAAGACTAAAAAGAACTTTATCCGAACTGCTACTAGAAGGGCATCGTCCCCTACAGGGGTGCATGCTGGAGGGTCTGCTGCAGGGGTGCCTCAGCGGCCTCCTGCCGCCAGGCCCGCCCAGGGGCGACAGTGCACGACCGCTCCTATAGCTGGCCTTCTCTCAGTGTCACCCGCCTTCCTCGGCGGTCTCTGTAGCCGCAGCGGACCATTTCAACACACGTGCCCCTTGCGACGCAGCAGCAAAACGCCACGTCCCAGCGCTGCCCACACACGCCCCCGAGCACTCGTTTTTTTTTTTTATAAGATTTTATTTGACAGAAAGGAGAGAGATCACAAGTAGGCAGAGAGGCAGGCAGAGAGAGAGAGAGAGGGGGAAGCAGGCTCCCCGCTGAGCAGAGAGCCCGATGCGGGGCTCGATCCCGGGACCCTGAGATCACGACCGGAGCCAGAGGCAGAGGCTTTAACCCACTGAGCCACCCGGGCGCCCCCCGAGAGTTCACTTAAACGCTGAGTGACAGGTACCTGACGGCCATGCTTCACAGCCCTGGATGTTCTTAATGGCTTCTCAGAGAGGTGCTGAAGAGCATTTTGCTTAGGTTTTCTTATTTAATGTAATAAAAAATTAACTGTTATCTGAAAATCCTCAATCCCCATGTTTTCAGGAATGGAGTCCAGTCAGATACCCAGAGAAGCCCCTGGTGTCTCTAGAGATTTGAAAAGATATCACAGTCACGGGGGGAAAAGATGCTATGAAGATAAATCAGAAAACAAGAGCTTCCAGAAACGAACAGTAACGCTCTCAAAATAAAAATTTAACCCAAAGGCTAGAACGTAATTTTGAGCACCTCCTAGAAAGTTTTTGAAAAGATGGAAACTAAAAATGAACATGAGGACGTGAGAGAAAACAAGAGACAACAGGAGGCCCAACCAGGACGAAATCGAGGAGGAGGAACAGAGTCAAAAGAAACAATCGAGGGAACCGTAGTTATCCCAGGACTGGAGAAGCAGGGGAAAAACCGGAACCAGGCCCGTACAAAAGGTTTCCACCTAAATGCATCTTCGTGAAATTTCTCAACGTGAGATAAAAAGAGGATCCTAAAAGCTTCCAGAACGGAGAGCACAGAGAGCCGGGCTGGCAGCAGACCCTCTCCCAGCAGGAGACCCGGACCCGCAGGCGGCGGAGTCGCTCGGGAAAGCAGGAAGCAGAACCCCCCACTCCAAGCACGTGTGGAGGGGAAGGACCACGCGAAGACACCCGCGGGCACCCCGGGCCCTGGGGAGCCGGCCTCCCGCACGCAGGGCTGTGACGGCCCCCGAGGGGCCGCACAGGGAGGGAAGAGCCGGGCAGCGGCCCAGGAGGCCGGGAGGGCACTCGGGCCCGGCTTCGCGCACAGCCCGCAGCAGAGCAGAAGGTCAGGGTCTCGGGAAAGGGGGGCAGGCGGGACTACCGAGAGAATGACACATTAAAAACACTGCAAAACGTGATTTGGGGGACAAACAGAAATCCAGAAACTCCTCAAAAAATAAAAAGCAGCACCAGCAACTCCAACATGAAACAAGCAAAAAGACGCATCTGCCCTTGATACGGAGGACGCCCTGCCAACGACAGCGGTCCCGCTAGTGCGCCACACAGCCGGCGAGGCAGGAGAAGGTGTGCGCTGTTGTAATGAGGTAAGTGCTTCTGTTTCCAACCTCGGGACGACCTACAGGCACGCACGCGGGAGGCCTGCTCCGGCCCAGGGGCCGTGACCACGCGCCCGGCGCTGCGCACACAGAAGTGGCCCGGGCGTGAGGTGGCCAAGGGGGACAGCGGCCGGGGCGGACCCGGGAGTCCCGCCCGCGCTGTGGGCAGCGAGGGGGAAGGCGCCCCGGACCCCGGAGGAGGCCGGGCCAGGGGAGGGGCACCAGATCCCGTCCCGGAGGCCCCCGGCCTGACCCGCTCAGATGACCGGTTCACGAACAGCTCGGTCCGTGACGGAAGGAACAAGAGACAGCGCACTCGAAGTGGTTTTTTCTGGAGACCGAGGGGACATAAGTGGGGACAGCGGGCAGCCCTGAGCGCCCGACGACACTGCTCGGCGCACTGGCCGTGGTCGCGCGGCGATGCGCTCCGTGGAATCCGCGGGCCGACCTGACACCGTGCCTCCTGCGCGGCTCCCGGCCGAGGCCACCCCGCCAGCCCGCCGGGCCTCCCCGCCAACGCGGGGGCGCCGACAGCACCGTACCCGCGTCCGACCGCCGGGGCCGTTTGGACACTTCCGTTCCGTTCTCCTCCAGCTTCCTCTTGGCGCAGTCCTGACACGCGTTCCCTGAAAGAGAAAACCCTTTACTTACAAGCTGCTCTCTTCCAGGATCCGCCCTTCAAGGACCCGTTTATAAATCTGACTGCACTGAGGCGCCGGCCCGCGACCCCTGCGGGACGCCACAGGGGACGCTCTGTCCCAAAGGATGGACGTGGGAGTCCCGGGTGACAAGGTGACTGATAAAGGTGTCCTTCCGCAGGGCAAGGAGGCAGAGATGGAAGGCGGACTGCGACGCTGGCGGGGTCCCTGCCACCCCCACCCCGCCCCGCCTGACCCGAGCGGACGGCCAGGCGCCGAGTCCCCCACGGGAGGCCACCGCCGCCACCGAGCGCGGTCCTAGCCCGTGATCCGTCACCAGCCAGAGCCAAGCCGAGCAGCAGCGCGCAGAAGACTTATATGGAAGCTCAGAACCTTTGCGACGACCACGTCTGAGGGGCCGGGAGAAGCTACCACACCGTGGACCCAGGGCCAAAATACGACTCGTGCGACTCGAGCCTTGTTCCAACTGCCCTGCGGCTCCTGCTTATGGCACGGGAAATGACTTCCAGGTGCCAGTGCAGAAGCTGGGTCTACGCTGTGCCTCCCCGTGGGGGACACATTTCTAGTCCCCGCGCTGTCGCAGAGACCGTCGCTAAGGCCCCGCTGGCCCCCGTCTCCGGTGGGGCCGGGTCACTACAGCCTAGGTATCTACTGGGAGAAGCGCTTTCACGGTTCTACAGTGGCAGGAGGATAACAGAATGTGGAGGCAAAAACCCGGCTGGTAAAAAATCAAGATCTGCTTTACCCAACAGTGTGGTGCTGTCCACTCGGTCAGCATCTGGAGAAGAAAGGAAAACAGTCAGAAGCAAGACCTGGCGGGCCCTTCCTCCTCAGGCCCGCTCAGAGAGGCGGGGCGACAGTGCCCGGGACCCTGAATGCCAGCTCGGGCGTCCCGGGGGTGCAGGGGGCGCAGGCCAGCGAGCGCCGCTCCTCTCCTCCACCCAACACCAGCGTGAGGGCTGAGGAGCCGGCGTGTGGCGCCCGGCGCACAGGGATAGCGGGGACGGTACCCGCTGTCACCATCCTGTCAGCGCTGGGACACCACCCTCTCCAGCCAAGAGAGCTCCTCTGTGAACGTAAGTCCGACGTCCTTAAGGACCCGGCCACGGATTATAAATCCAAAAGCTCTCTCGGCCCCGACAGCTCTTCAGACCCACTCAGCTGCCAGGGTCCGGCGACGTGGCCTCCGTGGGGCCAGGAGGGCACCCAGAGAACCACGCTCACAAGGGCGTCCGTGAGGTCCCGGCCCCCAGGGAGCCGTGCGTGCGGAGGCAGGAGAGGCCGCGGGTAGGGGCAGGACGGGGAGCGCCTCGCCCCTCCCCAGAGCCGGGCCTGTCGGGGCACACTGGACCCCAGTCCCAGCCCCACATCTCCGGGCGCCAGCGGGGCAAGTGATTCCCCTCTGAGCCGGTCTCGCCAACTGTCGGATCACCTACTTAGTGGCCGTGGACAATGGGAGCGAAAATGAAGGTCGAGGAGGTGACACGCAGGGTGCAGTGTGGCCCGGCGAGCGTCCGGCCCGGAGCCAGACTAGCCCGACTCCCCTTCCCTCCGTGGAGATGCAGCAGGAGCCGGCCCACAGGCTAACGGCCGGCAACTCTGACGGGGACCGTGTGCGCGTCCAGTTACTCGCAACCTTGGCACCCTCTAGTCTTCGAGGAGACAGCGGGCTCTGGGGCTCACCCAATTCCCCCGCCCGGGGCTGCGGGGCTGGCTTCCTGCTGTAATTAAACCCCGCCAGTCCAGACCTTTCCCGGTCTGCCGTCATCCGTGGTTTACGACCCCAAACGCAGAGCCATTAACTGCCCTACGTCGGGACGACCCATTTAAAACCTGCTCCGTTACCCTGGTCATTCCCGGCAGTTCCCCAAAGGCCGGGCCCAGGAGAATTACGTAAAAAGGGGTACGGCTCGCAGAGGAACATCGACAAGATGTTCTCTGCAAAAAGATGTAAAGTCTCCGTGAGATCATCGTGTGTCTCTGCGTGAACTTGTACAACGCAGCGAGGGGATGAGGACACACGAGGGCTCTGCGTCTTCCCGGCTTCCGTGTGCCCCGCAGCCGCTGGGGGGGCGCCACGTCCTGGCTGAGGGGACCAGGCGCACGGCGAGTCCCCCGACACCGGAAGAGCCGCGGACTGCCGGCGGCCCGGCCTGACGCGCTCCCGTCCCGCGCACAGATGCCGCCATCGCACCCGCTACCCCGACCTTCTATTGGACACACGCTTCTTTTTAGGGGTCACTGGAGGGCACGGGAACTTGGTGATACAAAAATCCCGTCTCCGTTGTATCTTATGGCGTGTAAATTGTATCTCAAAACAAAAGGAAAAACCCCAAAGAACTCTCTCAGCCTCTACCCAGGAAAGTCGAGGGAGAAAACCCCTACCTGGACTGCGCTGCCTGCAGATCTGAGTGGCGAGGTCCTGCACGTAGCCGGGAAAGTAGTCAAAACAGTCCCCGTAGGACACGACCTTAATCCCGTGCAAAAGCATGTCTGCCTGGTGCTTGAAGAAATGGTCTTCGTTCTCCTTGAGCACGACCATGTAGTGCTCCAGCTCCACCTTGTTGGGCACCGAGTACAGGAAGAGGGCCTGGAAGATCTGGTCCCGCAGGGTCTCGCCGCAGCCCACGAACAGGAAGGACTTGGTGCGGTATAAGTTCTGCAGGACCTCCTACGGAAAACCGACGAGACACGGAAACACTCGGCCGAAGGTCCGCGAGCTCCTCGGCCCGACCGCCGGCCACGCGTCTACGCTCTAGAAGGCGGCTCGGGAGCAGGCCCTTCCCGCCGGCCACGCCGGGGACACAGCGAGAGGGGCAGCGCGCGCCCCGGGTGTGCTGGTCACGTCGGCCTAGCGCCGCCGGCGAGCCGACAGGCCCACGCGGAGCAGAGTCCCAGCTCGGCGCTCGTGGGAGTCCCCGCCTCCCCCAGGCGGGGTCACGGGCGCAGACCCCAGGCACGTCCGGTGTAGATGTGCCCACCCCACCCCGGCCGGCTGCAGCCCCTCACTCAGCTCTCCTGGGACTCTGTGTGATTTTAAATTCTTAAAACACAAAATAAGGACCTTCCATTTGTTTCTGTTCAGAACCACGCACGCGTGACACTCAGAAACTGATGTGTCTGCATGGACCGCAGAGGGGACTAGAGGGCTGCTGTCAGGAGAATAGGGTTTTCGGAGCGAGGACAGAAGAGCTGAGGAGGGAGGGGGACCCGTGACAGTGACCCCAGGGAGTAGGACAGAGACAGTGGCAAAGGTTCAGGGGGTCGCTCAGGCATGAAATGGGGAGTCACCGCTTCAGACACCCGACACCTTAAGCGAGGGGCCGTGTCCACCCCGGCCTCTCACAGTCCCCAACGGGAGCCAGTCACCCATCAGGCCACGCCTGTGCCGTGTGCATCAGCACGAGGACCCACCCATCAGGCGGCATCAGCACGAGGACCAGAGAACCTGACCCCAGGATAACCAGGGACTCAGCGAAGATTCTGCCGTTTTCAAGTTCGCTAATAAAAGACTTTATAAAAAGCTAAAAAGCAACTTTGCCGCTCTGCATTTTCTCCAGGAGATCAAAAAAGCCGCACAAAGAATGAAGTTGTAAAATGAGATTTTAAAGCAACAGAGATTGCCAAGCAGAGAGAGGAGGTGCCCTGAAAGTGTGTGCATGCACGCACATGTGCACACACATGCGTGCACATGCACACACGTACACACACACACACACATGCACGTGTATACAGAGAACATGATGGGACTGAGCCGAGCGAGCGCACAGAAGCGCCGGGCCCCGCGGGCCGCCCAGGACATCGGGGCTCACCCCGTGAGCGCCCGGCATCAGTCTGGGGCGCCTGGAGAGACAGCTGAGAACAAGGCCAGCCATGGGCACCGCGGGGCACAGGCGGGGCAGGCAGGCCTGGAGGCGAGACTACCCGGACGGCCACCAAGGAGCCAGTGGCCACCATGGCCCAAGGGACACAACCAATGCCTGTCGCAGACGGGCCGTACCATTACTTCTGGGTCTTGCGTGACGTCTTTGTACCCCGACGGATCCAGGACCATCCCGCAGGGGTCCGTGTACAAGCCGTGGATGTGAAGGACGCCGTACTTGATGTGCCCTCTCGCCCACTGAAGGACCTGCCGAAATCAGGCCAAGACAAAGGGGGAGAGCGGGTATTACTTAGCGCAGGTAGAAGAGGAAAACCTCTAAACTGGACGCGTGGTTCTTCTGACCTCCCTCGGAGAGACCGAGGGAGCGCTCTCACTTGACACCCGCGAGGCCTACGGGCGACCGGGCCGCTGGTGCTCCCATCCCGAGGCCGGCGGGACACGCGCAGAAACCGCCTCCAGCCCGAGACCCCAACACACTCCGACTGGTGACTCGGGGATCGAGAGGACATTCCCGTCTAAGTGACACACTGTGTTTTAGTCCCTGCCGTGTATATGTTGTGTTTACACCCAGAAAAAATAGATAGGGAAAAAAACAACTTATCCAACAGCTCTACACTGATTTCATCTCGTGATCTCGAACAAAAGTCCTTAAAAAGAGGCGCATCCCACAAACTGCACTTTATCCTCATACCAGGGGTCCCTTCACAGCAGCGGGCGGTCCCGAGGGCGGCGAGCACCGGACAACTGGGCAACCCCCGGTGGCTCGGCTGCTTGGACCCGGCAGAGGCGGCGCCCGGCACCTCGGCCATGAGCCCTCGGCAGCCTGTTTCCAGAGACACTCTTCCCAACGGCCAGCAGGCCTCACAGTGGGAACAGGTGGCTCCCACATGGAGAGCAGGTGTCCCCTCACGTGTCACTAGCAGCTCAGGAGAGGGTGTGACCTGTCCTCGTGGACTGTCCCACGGGTACGTGGCCGCCTACCAGGCTTTTGCCAAGTTCTAGGGAATGAGCTGCAGAAGAGAAGCCCGGGGTCTGAGCGGGCCACGGGCACACACTTACTCGGGGCCTCAAGGGGGTGCCATCTCTAGGGCTGGGGTTCCTGCGGGGAGGGCCGGCGAGACCACCCTCGGGGTGGAGCTGGCCAAGGAGGGGGCGCCCAGGACCGGCAAGGACTGAGAGTCTTGAAGCAAATACGAAACAGACGCAAACATGTCACCAAAGAAACCCAAGCAATAACCTGAAACCAAGATCAACCTCAGCAAGGAGAAAAACAAAAATGTAAAATTTTCACCGATTTCCACCTCAATCACGCTGTGTGTTGGTGAGATGTGGGATCGGACGACGCGCTCCTATGTGGCGGTGGGACTACAAACCAGCTACTTTCTGGAAAACAATTTGCTAATTTGTATCATCTGTCTAAAATACTCGTGCCCTTGACCCCATAACTCTTCTACGAATTTACCCTAAAGAAGTCACGAGAAGGACACAGAAGCGTAAGGGTTTTCCCCGCAGCGGAAATACGCTAACGATGGTAGAGGAACAAGTACACTTCGGTTGCCCGATGACACTGTCTATAAGCACGCTCACGGACGGCTCAGGGCCGGCAAAAGGCTCGAAGGAGGCTATTAAGAAAACCAAGATGAAAATGCTAACTATGGCACGTGGCGTAGTCCCGACTCGTGAGCAAGGGGCGGGACGGCCGGTGCTGCGCAGCACTAGGACAGGGGCCACTGTGCTCAGGGCGGCTCTTCCGGCCCCTGCTCCCCGCCCCCCAGGCCGGTAGGGAGTCTGCGCGGGACAGAAGGCACGACGAGAGGAGGACGGCCGGTGAGCAAAGCCGGAGACGGGAAGGGCGGCACCCGTCGGCCGCACGGCCATTAACGTGCTGGAAGACGGAAGCTCTGTCGCCGCCCCCCCCACCCGGCAGCGCAGACACCCCCCCCACCGCCCCCGCACCTTGGTCTTGTCCTTCAGGTCCAGAGACTCCATGGGCTTGCTCTGCTGCTGCCCGAAGAGCTCCAGCAGGTTGTCGTAGTTGGTGGTCAGCACCATGGTGCCCCTCTCCATCAGGCTCAGGATGGACTGCAGTACCAGCGGGTTGCGGATGTGCTGCTCCAGGTTGTCGAAAATCTCCATCAGGCAGTCCTGGAAGAAGTTGGGCTTGGTGTCACCTGTACGCTAGGGAGAGGCGGAACAGGAGTTACAAAGCGCGTCCTCTCTCAACAAGCACCGGCCCCGAAGCAGCGGTATGCTGGGCGCTGCTTTCCAAGACCGGAAACCCGGGCTCGTTGAGTTTACTGAAACCCCGGAGGAGGGACACAGACCACAGACGAACAGCAAGTGGTACGTCGGCAGTGGCCCCCGCTACAGGGAAGTGAAGCCACGTGCTGCTGGGGGCAGAGGCTGGTGGGCCCGAGGGCACCAGGCGGAGCCTCTGATAAGGGGCGTTGGGGCAGAGAACTAAGGAAATAAAGGGCCTCTGCGAGCGCATCCCAAGCGGAGGAAAGAGCAAGTGCAAAGGGACTGAGGTGGCGACACCCCGGGTGGGTCCGAGGGGGAGCAAGGGGCCCCTGTCGCAGGACAGGAGCAGGGGAAGGTCAGCAGGTGAGGTGACCCGGAACCAGATCGCATGAGAAGACTGTGAAGACCACAGGAGAGACTAGATTCCCTGAGGGCGCCGCAGGGTACTGCTGTAGAGGAAACCTTCAGTACGGGAAGCAATAGTATGGTCTGCACTGCCGAGACCCGACGGGATTAGAATGAGAGCGGCCTCTGGATGGCACACCAGAGGTCTCCGGGGGCCTTGACACGAGCGGCTTCAGGGGAGCCTTGGGGCCCAAAGCCGGGCCAGGGTGGGCTCGCCAGGAGAGGTAAGCTACTGGCAGCGGCAAACACACCAAGGCTTCTGAGGAGCTCGGCTGTGAGGGAGGCCAGCGGGGGCCCGGAGGTCTCCAGCACTCCGGTAAGACCGAGCGTCCCCCAGCCACCCCACGGGCGCCAGCGGAGGGGCCCACAGAGCCGGCGCCGCGCATCGACACCAAGTACCTCGGCCCGCCCTCGGCACTGTCCGTCAGGGTCACAACCCTGTCCCCCACCCTCTCCCTGTGGATGTCGCGGGTCACAAGGCCCTCACGCGAGCACGCGTGATTCCGCGCACACGCTCCCTTTTCGGACACTCTTATGTCCCTCCCCAGTCCCAGAAACCCTTCCCCAGTTCCCAGTGGGTCCGTCATCAGGAAACCCCCACAGCTCCACGTTTTGTGAGTGGTCCCCTCCTCGCGCCCCTGGAAACCAGCCCTCGCCGTCCCCGAGGCCCCCATGCTCGCCAGGCCTGGGCAGACGGGTGGCTCGGGCTCGCCGCTGAGTCTCTCCGGCTGTACTTGTCACAGTCCCTGCTGGTTTCTCCGTCACTGAGGTGACCGTTCGGTATCGTGGCCTCTCCCCCACAGACCTGGGCCATCCAGCCTCCAGTCACATCCCGAACTCATCACTACCAAGAGCGGGACCCTTCCAGAACTCCTGGCCCCGGCTCCTGCCCTCTGACCCTGCAGCCCCTCGGCTCCCAGGGCCATCCCAACCCCACCAAGACTGGCACAGCACCGGCTCGGCGGCCACGGACCCCGGGTCTCCCACCGTCCTGACTGGCCTCACTGTAACTCCCGTTAGGAAGTTTTACCAAATACACAAAGTAAAACATCACCACGCTCAACATGGGCGGAAGCTCTAACCAGGCTAGACTAGTGTCGGCCCCGCCGGCCTCCCTCCAGGCGAACTTCACCCGAACATGCCCTCCCACACCACCCAGCAGCCCCACACTTCTGCCCACGCCCGGCCTCAGCACCCCTGTCTCTGAAGGGCCAGAGAGCCACCGCTGGGGCCGGGGGGTCTCCCAGGCTCCGCCGACTGCGCCACGGCTTGAAAGCAGCCGCAGACGAGAAGCAGACAGCCGCCCGGGCGCCCGAGTCCCAGGGACCGTATTTACCAGAGGGGCAGCGGGCCAGCCCTGCCCTAGACCCCAGCAGCCCCGCATCACCAGAAACCCCCTCGTGGGAGAGCAGCCTGGCTGAAAGCCCTTCCCAGGCTCCGAAAAGCCGGGCACGGCCACGTGTAAAGTGGCCACGCGGTTGACGTGGCTCCAGAGTCAGGCCCTGGAGGGGAGGAGGCAGGAGACCCCCCCACGTCCCTGGGCCAGAAAGGCACACCGGCCCGGCTCCTGCGCCTTACAGCACGAGGCAGAGGCCGCACCAGGGAGACGGCAGAGCACCAAGACGGGGCCCAGGCCCCCAACACTGGTGAGCCACCTGCTCCCCTGCGGCTGCCGGCCCAGACGTTTACGCAGAAGCCAACAGCTGGGGTGTCTTTATACGGCAGCTACACTCTCCCAAGCTCCCCAACGGCTGCAGACTCCTTTTCCTGCTTTCTGTGCAGCGTCTCCAACACCTTCCCCACCGAACTCTCCGAGGACGGCCGTGCTTTAACAAACCTGCAAGGAGCGAGCAAAAACCCGCCACAAGGCTCCCCCGCGTCGTGTGGCTTCCCGGCGGCTGACCTGGCTGAGCAGCTGCCGGAGGCGGACCCTCACGGCTGCACCGGCGCCCCCGACTCAAGGGCACCCCTCGGGTCAGTCCCCTGCATGTCCTCTCTACTCCTCTCTTCCAAACCTGCAGGCAAAGCAGCTCTAACTTCTCCCCTCCCCGCGAGCCTGCGGGAACGGTCCTCTGAGGACCCACGGCTGGCCTGCTTACATCAAAACGCACCCCGAGGACACCCCTCCGCTAACAGGGGAGGAAATCCCGCGGCACGGCGACACGGCAGACACCGTCGCGGACGCCCCACGCAGACCCAGGCTCCGGCTAGCAGGGGCCCCCGTGCGCCTGGCGTCACCGCTGCTGGGACAGTGCCGTTCTCATGGACTTGAGATGCCCGCTCATCAGCCTCCCTCTGCGGGGACTGGGGCCCGACGGAGGCCCCAGACGCACCGCGGCCGAGTCCCGGCCCCACCGACCGGGTCCAGAGCCGCGTTTCCCCAGGGAAACCGGAAGCGCCCGCCGGGAGAAGACTTACAGGGGACATCTTCCGGATCAGGTCATGCGCCACCACCAGCAGGTCCCGGTCCTTGGTCACCTTCCGGCGGAACTCCGCCACGTCCCCCGGGTGCAGCACCTCCAGCTGCTCGGCGGCCTCGATGACCGCCTCGATGCAGCTCCTCCACGAGCACAGCGCCGGGATCCCCGGGGCCACGGCGGCGCTGACGCCCGTCCCGATGACCAGCAGCAGCTCCTGCGGCTGCTTCCGGATGAGGCTTTTCAGGAACTTTCTACTTGAAACGACGGAAGGAGAGAACAGAAGTCACCATGCAAAGTATCGCCACCTCCAGGACAAACGGCGTCTAGGAACGTGTGTGACGCGTGAGGTCAGACCGGCCACACACAGCCGTCCCCCTGCACACCCCCGGATGGCAGAGCCTGCGTTGTTCTCTTCTGGGTATTTACAGTACAAGCCTGCCCTCGTGCCGTAAAGGACCTGGGCACAGGCGCATCTTATTCAATTTAAGGCCCCGTGGTGTTATGCATCTGTCTAAGTGACATACACGGGAACAAAAGCTAGCAATTTTAATTCCTTTGAAGCTGCCAAGAGCCTGTAAATACCAACCATGATGACAAAGTGACCCCCCCTTGCAGTGACAGGTGAGAAAATTCCTGGCCAGAGCCAGTGTTCCGCCTCTCATGCCCCGTGCCCCGCCCGGGCTAAGGCCTCCTTATCCAGCATC
>CM052807.1:116405651-116430398 GCA_028533885.1 Nasua narica | reverse complement strand
CATTTCCCCATCCTGGTCTCCCTGTCCTCCCCACAGACCGACTCCTACCTTCCTTCAGCCCTGAGCTGTATCACCATCTCAGGAGATGGCAGAAGCAGTCATTCAAGAAAGGAGCAAGGGCAAGAGCCTCGGGGAACAAAGCTGGATTCACCCCCACTTAAGATTCCCTCTAAGACTACCCTGAAGACCTTTTCATTAATGAAGCAATACATCCCCTGTCCCCCAGGATGGTTTTCTGCCGTAGTCAAACTTGTTTCCAAAATCTGCTGTGCTTGGCGGCCAACACCTCTCTGCCTTTGCACGCACACGTGCACGCGCACACACACACCCCGCACCCCTCCCTGGAATGACTGTGGCAAACTTCTCAACCTCAACCTTCAAGACCAGCGCACCTGTTACCCATCAGCTTGCCTCCCCTTCAAAAAGCGCTCCAGAACACCACTTCCGGGGAACTGGGCTCCCACCCCGGCTGGGCTCAGGGCCACTACCCGGTTATCATCCCCCTGTGACAATTACCTACTTGCTTAACCCTCCCCAGTCCACCCCGCCAGCATGGGGCCCTGTCAGCAAGGGCTTCGTCATCTCCAGCTCCAGTGCCAATTCCTGGAAGCTGCTGGGCATTCAAAAAAAAAAAAAAAAAAAGGTGAGCTTCAAGAATGAAAAAAATTAAGCCAAGGAGACAACCTCAAAGCCTGATTTGCCCTAACTCCCTCACCTGCGCAGTTCTCCCTCCCTTCACGTCATCAGACAGGTTCTCTAGACTCTTCTGTGGGGCCACCTGAGTCTCACCAAAGAGCATTAAAAGTTAAACGCTGTCCCTGCTCCGGCCTCGGTGCAACAGTAAACACAAATGCCAACGTGGGGGCCGAGATGACACCCCCTGCTCCCTTACAAAGGGTCATCAGGTGACCCGTTAGACGCCCCTACTTCTATATTGGCATCAGGAATTTCCGCATCCCAGGGAAGGCTGTCGCAGATGTCCCTCGGGGGCCCTGGACCTCACGTTTGAGCAGCCCAGGCTGGGGACGAGCCCAACGGGGACTGGACGCTCAGGGCAGGTGGTGGAGAGGCAGGGGGAGCCTCGGGGTGGCGACGGCGGCCCGGGGCTCTGGGGGAGGGGCGCTGGGGAGAGAGGGCCCCGAGGGCCTGCGCCCCGGGACGGGGGACTCGGAGGCCCTCCGGGGGTCCGGGCGTCCAGGGGAACTCCTGAAGGGCTTCGGGGTTCCGGAGCCCTGAAGTGGCAGGGGCAGACGTGGCCGGGGCCTGCGACAGGGTCTCCGGGGCTGGGGGACCCCGGGGAATGCGGGGAGGGGTCACCGGGACCGAAGGGCTCTGGGCCCGGCCCCCCGGGCCTCCCCGCCCGGCCCCCTCACCTGCGGGGCCAGCTCCCGCCGCCGCCTCCCGCTCAGCGGTCCACCTCGCCTCCGGGTCTCGGGGCGGCCGCGCGCTCCCCGCGCTGGGCGGGGCCGGCAGAGGGCGGCCTGCGGGCGGAGGGCTGCGCGCGCAGCCCGAGCGAGGGCCGGCGCGGGAGCGGACGCCGCGCCGCCCTCAGCCGCCGCGCTCCCGGTAGCCGGCCTCGGCGCCGCCGCAAAGCCTTCCCCCGCACGCCCGCCGTCGCCGCGCGGAGGTTCCGCCCCGAAACCAACGGCCCCGCCAAGGCCAGGCCCCGCCCCCGACCCCGCCCCCTGGAGCCCCGCCCCCTCGGGCTCTCAGGCGCAGACGCGGTGGAGGGCGCGCGGAGAGCTCGCGCCTTCGAACCCGCGGGCCTGCGCGTCCTCGCTTCTCGCGTCTGCAAAATGGGCGCAGGCGCACTTCGCAGGGACGCGGTGAGGGCCGCCGTGAGGCCGGAAGCGCGGCTCGGCTGCCTCGCCCTGGGCCGCGTTCGCGCGCGGGCCCGGGGCTGCCCTCCGCGCCCCAGAGACGCGCCGCCGGCCGGAGTCCTGCCCACCTGAAGTCGCCGGTCCTGTCCCCAGCCCTTCGCGCTCTCTGAAACTACGCGCGCCTGTTGTCCTCTCTCTCCCCGCCCTCGACGTGCGCCCCCGGGTCCCCAGAAGCTCGCACGGCGCCCAGGTGTTGGTGAATGCACGAGCGCCCTCCCCGTGCGCTCCCCACAGGCGCAGGGTGGCACCAGCTGGGGTTCGGCCCCCGAGGCCCTGGGGCCTGTCCCCTCGGTGCGCCAGGGTCTGCGTCGGCTGACGGGGTGCTGGAGCGACCTCAAGGCCTTGCGCGCGTGGACTTGGCCCAGGGGCTCGCAGCTGTGCTCTTACTCGGGTGGCCCCCTCCTCCTTTTGTCTGCCGCTGGAAGTCGGCCTCCCTGAATAAGACCCGATTGGATCAAAAACCACTTCCTCCGCCCAGCCTTCCCAGATCCGCCCCCCGCCCGGGCTGGGCCCCCCCCCCGGAGTTAATGATTATTTCTTCTCTCCTCCGCCTAGTTTTCCCCGGGCTGGTTTCAAAGTTGATTGTTATCCCCCAGCCCAACCGACCTGGGAAGCTTCTGAGGTTCAGCAGCCTGTGAACTTTCGGGGGCTCAGGGCACGGTGGGGACGGTGCCTTGGGAGTAAAACAAGGCGGAGGTGGGCTCCCCGTGTCGTGCGGGACACTCACCTGAGCTCTCGGTCCGTGTCCCGTCCATTCAGCCCTCCAAGCTGCCCCGTTTGGAAAGCGCCATCGATGATCGCAAGAGAGATGCAGCTTCTCTCCGCTTGTGGAAAATTGAGGTGGTGCCACCTGGCTTCCTTCAGCACTGTCGGGGTAGATAAGGGGCTGGCATGGTCCTGGCAACCTGGCGCACGGGTCACGTGGTGTAGTCGTCTGTGTCCTAGCCTCCACCCAGCTGGCACCAGTGTGCTTTGGCTATCTTGAACAAAGGAGTGAATAGGTGTGTGCATGAAACAAGGCTCAGCATCCTGAGCCCAGGGACCAACTCCATTCATTTCTGCAGGGCTGGCGCTCTGGTGGGCGCACAACAGGGGCAGCCCCGTGAAACACTGGAGTGCTTGGAACGGACCTGCTTTTATGTGCGTGTGCCCACTCCTGTTTATTGAGCACTTGCTACGTGCCACATTCTAAACTCTTCCTACACGTCTTCATCCTCCCAGTCATCATATGCAATAGATATTATCCCCCTTGAACAGACCGGAAAACAGGACTCAGAATACTCAGGCCAAGCTGCAAAGTGGGTATCTGCTGGGAACGGCTGCCAGGGGCCGTCTAGCTGCAGAGGGAGCTTGGCACTGTCAGGAGAGAAGGCACAGAGTCCCAGACAGGGTCCCCGGGGGGGCGGGGAGAGGACAGAAAAGACAGCAGGGACCAGCCAACAGTCCTTTCATCCTGGAGAAGAAGCTGTTGCTTTATCGTGTGGGAAGACCCACATCCTAACGCAGACGCACAGTGCTGGTGTAAGAAGCCAGACATCTAGACATCATATACCCCCCAAGGACAACCTACACGACGCATACACACCCTCACCCTGCGCGTTTATGTCCCTGCATGACTCACGCGCGCTGTAGACACTCCAATGGCAAAGGAGCTGATTATACCTTTTGGACACCCCTCCCCCATCAGTTTCCTGTAGAAACTCATGCTGCTCCTGCCTGTGGGCAGGCCAGCAGGTAGGGCTGCGGTGCCAACGCTAGGCAGAGGTGGGGCGTGTGTGACTAGTGGGATGGCTCTGCTGGCAGGAGAAGGGAGGAAGGGAGCTTACCAAATGCACCTTGGAAAAGTCTGTCTGACCCTTTTCCTGCCCCATCCCCACTTGTGCTCATGCCCCAGCTCAGACCTCCTTGATGCTGACCTGGAAGTTTGCAATAGCCTGTTCTAGGGTCTCTGCTCACCAATCCATGTGCCCCACCCCCTGGCAGCTGGGATATGGCCCGGGGGACCGGCATGACCACTGAGCAAATATGCACCGAGGACCCACTGCTAGGAGCTGAGGACACGGCCGGAGAACCATCCCCTGAACTCCTGGGGCTTACACTGTAGGAGGGGAAGCAGGCAGTAAACACACCTATCAGGGTGGGACAAGGCTATAAAGAAAAGGGAAGTTGGGTGAGGGACAGACCCCACAGTGAAAATGAAAGGGCGATCCAGACCAGGGTGAAATTTGCAAGATGTGTATCTGACCGAGGACCCAATCTAGAATATAGAAAGAACTCCATGATAAGACAAACCACCCAATTTTCTAGAAACTTGAACACATGCTTCATCGGTGTAGCTCTATGGATGGCAAATAAGAACATAAAAGACGCCAACCTTTTTAATCACTGGGGAAATGCAAATCAAAACCATGAGAGAGCATTGGATGTCACTCAAATGGCCAAAATGAAAAACACTCACCACACCAAGTGTTGTTAGGCTAAAATATAGTGGGGGGCGCCTGGGGGGCTCGGTCAGTTAAGCGTCTGCTTTTGGCTCAGGTCATGATCCTGGAATTCCAGGATTGAGCCAAGCGTGGGCTCCTAGCTCAGCGGGGAGTCTGTTTCTCCTGCTGACCCTCCCCCTTCTCATACTCGCTCTCTCTCTCACTCTCAAATAAATAAACAAAATATTTTTCAAAAATAGTGGTAACACCAAATGCTGGGAAGGATGCAGAAAAATTGGCTGATCCACCCACTGCTGGGGAAACGTAAGTGGTTTCCAGCCACCCTGGAAAGTAGTCCGATAGTTTCTTTAACAAGTGCCCACGCACTTGCCCTATGACCCAGCGACTGCACCCTTGGGTATTCATCCCGGAAGAAAATGAGAATCGTTCACGTCAAAGCTCGCACCCGTGTTCACAGCAGCTGTATCTCTAATAGTCCCACGCTGGGGAACTCCGCTGCCGGGGGAAGTGAGAGCAGCCGGCAGCCCGCAGGGTAGGACCACTCTCGCAGTCCCACCGTCATAGGAAGATTCTGGCTTCCACACTGGCTGAAACCCGGAGCTGAGCAGCCGTGAGAGGACATGACATTCTAGCAGCATCGCTGACTGCCGAATTAAGAACCGGATGAAGAGGGAGGAAGGAAGCAGGCTGCTAGACAGGGACAGATGTTTCTGTGTCCAGAGAGTTTTCCTCCCCTGGGCCATCCTTCGTGTTTTGACAGCGTCAAACTGGTTTGACTTGGGACAAACCTCCCCCACTGCCCCTTCGTGTTCTGAGGCCTGGGATTGTCTTACAGGGCACTGGAGTTCACTGGGCGTGGGAGGAGAGGGTGTGGGACGAGATTGGGCCCTCCCTGGGCAGGGGCAGGAGCCCCAGGGGCCCCCGGGAGTGTTCCCAAGCTCCCAGGGGCGACCACGTCCCCAGGGACGCACCACGGCTGGCATAGGGGAGGGACTGGATGAGCAAGGTGCCCACGCTGCCCAGAACACCAGCACTTGCCTCTGGGCAACGTCCATATCCGTCCTCAGATGGTCACAGGAGCCACAAAGGAGGGGCAATGGTGACGGTAGACAGCTCTCCAGCCGTAAATTTAAATGGTGAAATTTAAAAATATTAATTAAAACTGGAGGAACAAGAAATACAACATCCCAGGAACCTGTCCCTCTTTACTCGGTATCTGAGTAAACACCAGTGACAGGGCCATGGAAGACGATCTCAGGCCTCAGGCGTTCTGGGTCTAGAAATAGTAGGGATCTGAGAAAAGTACCCCCTCCTCCAGGAAGCCCTCCTGACTATTCCAGCCTGGATACCTACAGTGCTCCTAGCCTGACCTGTGTGTTGAAGGCCAGACTGTGCTCTGTGCAAGGCTCTGCTCTGACAATTCCTCCGTCCATTTCTGTTCTTCTGCCCGGTTGGATGGCTCCAAGCCCGGGGTTCAGGGTTCTATCGGGTTGACTTGAATGGCGTCATTCTGTGATTGATCAGATCCCAGAAAAAAAAACCACCTACTTTAGAGCTGGCTTCCTCAGCATTCCGACCCTCTTTGCACAGATGAGGTCAAGAGCGCCCAGAGAGGTTACTCCTTTGCCCCCGGTCACACAGCATGTCTGTGTGATTAGCTAATTTAGGAGCCATGACTGGGGTGGGCAGGGAGGTGAAGCAGTATCTGTGTGGAGGCAGAAGGCTCAGCTCTAAAGGCCCTGCCATCTCCGCCATGGGGCAGAGGGGAGAGGGGCTGCTTCCGAATGTGAGACGTGAGCTAGGAAAATTGCTCCTGCGGGTATGTGTAATTAGAAGTTTCTGTGAGGCCTCAGCCCAGACCAGAACTCTCGAGCCCCACTCAGCATGATCTACCCCCCTCGCCCCCCTACTCGGGTTATTCTGCTCAGATTGGAGAGAGCTGCCTGGAACTTAGCAAAGCCCTGGCCTCTGCCTTGAACTGACCCTCTGAAGGATGCTGGTTGACCTTCGCTCCCCTGCTGCGGCATGGGAGGGGCATGGGAGCCGCATTCCCCAGGGACTGATCGAAGGACTCCAGACAGGCTGGTTTGTCCCCAGAAGCATGTGTTGGGGGGACACGGTGACCAACAGCACTACTGTCTCCGTGACAGGGAGGTTCTGGGACTGAGCAGGAGAACAGAGGCCAGAGACAGAGTGGGGTCACAGAGGGTAGGTAGGGTTCAGCTTCCCAGTGGGTTCTCTTCCTGCCCTGTGGGCATCCCTCCTTCCTGGTCCCCATCCTGAACCAGGCTAGTGGAAAGAGAATTTGGCATCAAGAGACAGCCACGGACCTGCTGCTCCAGCCAGGGGGGCGGGGGGGGGGGGGTTCCTGCAAACAGAAAGGGACTCCAGTTACCACGGGGTCTTGCTTTTCAAATGATGGGGGGGTGGGGTCAGGCTGGATGGATGCAGGGAATGGATCCAGACCCAAATCCATAGAATAATTCTGGGGCCTTCTCTACAGCAACTGATGCACTCCGGCTGTTTTGATACTAACATAAATACAGGTGACATCGCTGGTGGGAATGCATAATGGTACAGCCACTTGGAAAACAGTTTGGTGGTTCCCAGAATGCTAAACATAGAATGGCCGTGTATCCCGGCAATTCCACTCCCAGGTACATACCAAAGACATCTGAAAACAGGTGTTGACACAAGTACATGAAGAGCCGTGCTCAGAGCCATGCCAAACAGCAACGCAATAACCAAGTGGTAGAAAAAACCCAAATGTCCACCACTGGATGAACAAGAGATCCACACAACACACTACTTGCTCCTCAGCCATAAAAAGGGATGAAGTTCTGACACCTGCTACAAGGATGGTGAACCTCAGAAACGGGAGGCTAAGTGAAAGCAGGTGGGCACAAAAGGTCACACATTGTCTGATTCCACTGATAGGAACTGTCCCAAGTAAGTGAATCCGTAGAGTCAGAAAGCAGATCTGTGTCTGTCAGGGACACAGGGTGGGGGAGGAGGAAATGGGGAGTCACTGCTTCATAGGTCCAGGGTTTCCTTTCGGGGTGATGGAAGCATTCTGGAACTAGGTAGAGATAATGATTGCAGAACGCTGAGAATGCACTAAATGGCACCAAATTGTTTGCTTTGAAATAGTTAATTTTATGTTATGTGAACTTCACCTCAATTAAAAATAAAACAAAGACAGGCATGTTAGAAGCAGAATTCAGACTTGCATGAATTTGCAACAACAGCAGACTTCCAGGGAACGTGGCCTACCCTCTGCTGCCACGGCTGGGGACTCTGCGAGAGAAGCTCTGGAAGGACTGTCCTAATGGGCGCAGGACTGGGGAGGAGACACGGGGGGGGGGGGCGGGGATTTCCAATGACTGCCAGGCCCTGGTGTCCTGGAAGCCAGTCTTGAGGGATCGGGAGCCGGTCCAAGGCACACCCGGGCTGGGAGCCCTCCTGAGAGCAGCACCATCGCTCTCTCCCATCCCCACTGCCCAGGTTCTGGGCTCCTCTCAGCTCCAGCGACCCTCAGCTGCTCTGGCTTCTCCAGACCCCTCCCTGCCTCCAGGCTCCTTTCCACAGCTTCCACCTCCTTCCTGCCTCCTCTGCTTTGGAAACCTCGAGCGGATCTGCGCGTGTCTCAGCGTCCGTGCCCCCAGAGGACGATCTGGGGCCCTCAGAGCACCCCATCCCACCACTGGCGATGGAGGCCCATGGGGAGCATGCTGCCGCTCAGAAATGCGGTCTTCCTCAAGCTGACGGGTAGTTTTCCTGCTTTGTAACCCAGTCCTGCTCTGACACATTTCTTCTCTCGGGGGTGGGAGGTGGCACCGTGACTCCTGTTGCACATTCCCCAAAGGGAAGTGGTCTGGCTACCTGGCACAGAAGACAGAAGTGAGTCATCTGAGCCAAGAAGCAGGACTGGGAGAGTCCCTTCGTCGCCCAAGTGGACTTGGCACCCCTCTTCTGTGTCCCGAAGCCCCTCCTGCCCGCCCACCTTGGGTCTTCAGGGAAAGCTCAGAAGGAGCCTTGATGTTAGCTGTTTACATCAGCCCATTTTACAGATGAGGAAGCTGAGCCCCAGAGGCTGCGGGGGTGATAGGAGCCGCCGGCACCTGCCCCCGGGGTGCCCACTTTGGCTTCCAGTACCTCACAGCCAGCAAACCCTGCAAACCGTCTAAGGAATCCACGCACAACCGTCTCTCAGGACCCCTCCCCCCCAGCTCATAAGAGGCGATTGGGGAGGGGCTGGTTCCCCCATCTCCCAGCTGTTCTGACAGCCCGGGTTTTCCTAACCCTCCCCACCTCCATTCTGATGGAAAATTAACCTCCTACCCCCACCCTCTGGAGAAACAACCCAACCCCCCACGTGACATCGACTCATTCATTCACTCTCATTCATTCACTTTCTTACTCATTCATTCTGTACATCTCTATTGAACTCAGAATCTTGGGAAGATTTTATTAGAAGCATTCCTGCAAGTTGGACCCACAAGCCCTCTTCCTCTGCAGGTGGGGTCGGGGCGTAAGCACCTGCTGTGCACAGCCCCCCCACCCCCCCCCGCCCCCCGGGGCGAGGCCAGTGGGGAGAGTGTGGCCGCTGCTCAGGGGCGGAGCGAAGGTTTAGTCCTGGAGCTTGCTGGCGTACACTTCAGCCCTGTCCAGCGGTGGCCCCCGGTTCACAGACGTGTACGCAGCCTCCGAGGTGCCCAGGGACCTGGGGACAGCCTCCTGCGTGATCTGGGAGTCGTGTGTCGTTTCCCTGTCCGAGCTGCCCGAGTCTCTGGGGGGCGGGGGGGATGGAGAGGGTGAGGGTTAGCGGCACCAAGCAAATCTAAACCCCTCTAGCTGGTCGGAGAGTTTCTACTTGGACATTGCTTTCCTAGATGCCGTCTTAGGCATGCACAGCAAAGAATGACCAGACAGAACGGAAAAGTCTAGGTGAGAACCATGGGAAGGCTTCCTGGAGGAGGGGATAGTTACTATTCCCTGAAGGAGGAGCCTGAGGGCTGAGAAAGGCATTCCAGGCATGTGATAGGAAGGGCTGAGATGAGAGTTCTGGGGCAACAGTGGGAAGTTTGGGGGAGCTGGAGCTGGGGTGGGGACGGAGGAGGGATAAATGGAAAAGCCAGGCGGCAGGCAGATATCAGGAACTTTGGTTCCAGAAGAATGTATTGTCCCAAAGGAGGGAGGGACATAAGCATGTCCTGACGGCTCCCAGGTCTGGCCAGACCAGACTCTTGGTGGCTAATCTTATCTATTATTGGTTTTTATTGCTTAAAGGACAGAGGGCCACCTGATTTGCAAGTTCACTGCCCCCTCCTCCATCCCCCACCCACAGGGCTTTTTCCACCTGGCTAATTTCTGTGTCCACTTCGTTTCACCTACTGCAAGAAGCTTTTCCTTCTGCTCTCCCCGTCCTCGCTGGGACAGGCACCCGTGCCGTCTACAAAGCCTCCTGGGGGCTCCCTCCCTCTTGCTGAGAAGCGCACGATTCACCCCTGTCCTGAAGAGACTTTGCTCCTGCTCTTCCTTCCTCCCGGAAGGCCACCCTGGTGCTCCAGGCAAGGTCTTCCTCACCAGCCTCTGGATTCCCACAGCACCTGCTGGTGCCTTGGCTCACCCCCTGTGCCAGCCTCCCAGGACGAAAGGATCGTGCGCACACCCGACGTCCCACCAGGCAGCCTGTTAGCTGCTCGACACCCACAGGAGACCTCGAGTTCTGACCCAAACACACACATATCAGAGCCGATGGAAGCGTCAGGAGACCTGGGCTCTGGTCCCAGCTCTGTTTCAACTGACTGTATGACCTTGGGCCACCCTTAACTAGCCCTCTGGCCTCAGTTTCCCCACCTGTCCTGCCCGTGGGTGAATTATGACAACAAAAGCTAAGAGCTGTTGAGTGGCCAGGTGCTGCCCTAAGAACTCCGCAGGGATCATATCACTGAACTCTCACGACAGGAAGTTAAGATTTATTAGTATCCCCATTTCCCAGATGAGGAAGTTGAGGCGTAGAAGGAAAGATGTTGGAGCTGAGACCTGCATGCAAATCCCCACTGCTGAGCCCCTCCTTACCCAGCCGGACGACCCAAGGGCACTGCTCGCCTCTCACCAGACCGTCCCCCACACACACCTAGGGTGGAAGGCAGCTCCCTTGCCTTCAGGGCTCACCCCCGCCTCGGAAGACCCTCCGGGTGGAGTGTGCCTAGGATGCCCCGAGTCCTGCCCTCCAGCTGGCGGGTACTCACAAAAGGCTGAGGACAATGGCACCGGCAAAGGCGACGAGCAGGAAGAAGGGCAGGGAGCCCAGGATGGACGTGATGACAATCATGCCTCCACTTCTCCGGCCCGGCCACGTGTCGATCGCAGAGTACGGGGTGACTAAGGGGACACGGGCCCACTTACCCCCCAGACGCTGCACCCCCCGGCCTTCTCCCAAGGACACCCCGCCCCTGCCCTGGTCTGGCAGCCACAGATCTCAGGATGAAGCGGGGACCAGGTCAGAGTCTGTCTCCCTCCAGGTCCGCGGTGAAATTAACTTGCTTGCCCCGCGCCTACTTCGCAACTCCCTCGTGTATCTCGTCTCTTCCTCTTTTAACAGTCTTTCGGCATAATTTTAAACTCTAGGCGGACTCAACTCTTCTGGTGAAATGGATGGGACGCGGATTACAAGCAAGTATAGATGAGACAACGGGCCCCGGTCTAAGGGAGCCCGGTGCCCCACGGATCCCCCTCTGCTCCGGCCCGTGTCACCCTTCTGGAACTAAGTGAAAATTTACAGGTCGTCCCGTGAACCGGCCGCTTTCCAGCCACCGTCCCATGTAGACCCGACAAGACTCGCATTCTGCAGATCGCTCACTGTCGCTGAGGGAGGTCGAGTTCCTGCTCAAGGGCATCGGGACTCTGGAATCAAGTCTACAGGTCTGTCTGGTCCCAAAGGGCACACTCTCCCCACAAGCCGACCCTGGGCCCTGCCCCCAAAGAGCCCAGCCAAGCCCTTTTGTCTGAATCGCTCCAAGGAACCCTGCTGGGGAGACAGAGCAAGGATTTTTCTTCCCACTTCTCAGATGTGGAGACTGAGGTCCTGAGGGGTTCAGAGCAGCGAGGCACAGACGCTGGACTTGAACTCAGCACTCTCGGTCCCAAGGCAGCCTTGTTGCTGGGGGACCGCAACACGCGGGCGTGCACTGGAAGGGCAGGCAGGGGGCCACCGCGGCCACACGCGCACACACACGCCTGTGTCTACACCTGTCGCTAGCTGTGTGACCTCAAGCAAGCTGTCAGAGCTCCCGTGTGCTCCGTAAGCTCACCATGGGGGTGGGGGGGGCTCTATTGCTAAAATTCTCGGCTCTAGGCTGAGCCGGTCCTGGCGTTAAGTCTCATCTTGGGGGCCAGGTATGGGGGAGGAGGTTCTAAACTTAGGGTCAGGTGCTGTCCAGATCACCGCCGGAAATCTCTTCTGTTGGCCCTCAGGTTCAGCAGACACGGTTCTGGGTATAGACCTCGAACGCACGTTGAGGACCCGGATGGAGGCTTGAGGGGGGACAGGGCAGGACCACTGGGGCTCTGAGCCCCCCGCCTTTAGGAAGCCCAGCCAGTCTCCTGAGAACGGAGTGGAAAGGCGGGCAGCACTCCGGCTCCCTCGCAGGCTCACTCCTTGCACTGAGTCCTAGCCTCTGGAGCCATCCACAACATTCTGGAGCCGTGTCACGTGGCTGGGAGGTCTCAACAAAGGGGCGGGTTAGGATGGCAAGGCAGGGTAAACTCCAAGCCCCTTGGAGGCAAATGCCTTGACTTGGGTGGCGCCGACCTACCCTCTACCTGCCTCGGCCTTAGCACCTGGTGCTCAGGGAACGGAGGGGGAGGGGGACTCAGGTCAAACCATTTTAAGATGCATTCTCCTCATCAAGCCACTGTCCTGCCCGTGACTGGGGAGACTTCACTGAGCGACAGCCTGAGTGTGCTTCGCCAGGTTCTCCCGAGGGTCGCCCCCCGCCCCAGCCCAGACCCACCACTTACGCCGGTTGGTTCGGACAGGGTCCGACCACAGGGTCTGGTCCTGTACCAAGCCCGTGGACATATTGACAAGGACGTACTTGAACCTGCAGGGAGACGGAGAGATACGGACTTCTGTGCATCCTGCGTGCCCGGCCACAAGCAGGTGGAGGGATTAGGGTGGCGGGTATTGGGGGACAGAGGGGGTCCTTCTAGAAGATGGAAGCCATAGGGTGGGTTCTGGACAACGAGACAGTGCCGGACTTGGCCTTGGCGCTGTTACCCCCATTCCTGCCCCTGGACACTTTCCATGAAGACTTCAGCAGCCCTCCTCTCAGCAATCCCTCTGGGGCCCCCTGTTTCTCTATTATCTGCATGATGAGTACAGCATACTTGCTGAATATCGACCCACTTATCCTTGTAGTATTCTTGCCTTCCACCATTCCCAGCCTGGCCCTTAGTATCCCAAAAGGGATTAAAAAAAAAAAAAGGAATAATATTCATTCCCAAACCAACTACCCTGGGGCAGGGCTGCCCTTTTACATAGAAAACCCCAACTGAGCATCACTAATCATAAAGGAAGATCAGCACAAGATTCCCAGAGCCCACCTGAGGCCTCAGGTATGGTCGGTTTAAAATGATGGATAGTCTGAGAACTCAAAAACCAACAGCCTCTCATTTCACACCTAAAAAAAATGAAGACCCCTCAAATCTCTACAGCCTCCAGTGTTTTGCCTAATCTCCTATGTCTCTGGGTTTGAAGAGGAGAATTCCAGAAGCTGGGATATGTGCCTCGTGTCCCCCAGGTAGGAGGCTGGAGGAGGTAGGTGGAGGGGGGGTTTCCCTCATTAAGGACAAGGTCAGAGATAAGAGATTGAGGGTGGGGAGGAGACATTAAGGCTTTCGTCCTGCCCTGTGACTGAGGCCAAAGGAGAAGCAAGCCCTGGGTCAGGATGGCAGGCGAGCAGTGGTCTGGGCCCCAGGTGTGCCTAGCAGGTGCAGAGACGCGGCCTTAGGCATTTCCACAGTAACAGGAGTGGGCGTACGCGAGGCTTTAGCATCAGGCGAGACCTCACGGCCACGGGACTCTGCACGGAGAAGATACAAGTGTGGAAAGGAATCAGGGACCCGCTGGGGTGAGGAGGGGGTACAGAAAAGCATAGGCCAGAAGGAGGCGGGAAAAAGTGGAGGACGATGTGGGAGCTGGAACAGCCTTGAGCACAGCTCTAGTTCATGTGGGGCCGCAGCTTTCCAAACGGTGGCCCCCTTCCCTCTCCGGACCAGTTAGTTTCCTGCCCCGGCGAATGAAGCGCATGAGGTAAGTGACCGCCACGCGGGGGATGAGCCCAGACCAGGCACGGAATTTGTGGAGCCCCGTGCAAAATGGAAACGCAGGCCCCCTGTTAAAAAAAAAAAAACAAATGAATTTCGAGATGGCACCGGCAGAGGATTAAGCCAAGCAGGGGTCCTTCTGACCGGGTGGTCGGCTGGCCGCATGGCCCGAAGCAAGCCCCTCCAGGAGACCCGGGGAGGTCCTGGCACAAGAAATGTGGCCTCTCACGCCGCACCCCACCTGGGTCTGCCCCTCCCCCGCGGCCGCTCACATGCACCTGTATTCCGTGGCTGCGGACAGCGGCGGGTTGCAGAGGCCCCGGAAGTTGGGATCAGACAGGCAGGTCCCATTGGCGCCCACCCTGACGAGGTATGCATTCAGGATTTCTGAGGCCCGGGCCACGTCCCCTAGGGCATCCAAGCTGGGCAGGTCGCTGCAGGGGGACAGGTCAAAGGCCGCGGCCTTGTAGGGGCCTGTCCTCCCTCCCTCGGTCTCCTGGAATGTGGAGTGCAGCGGGGTCCTGCTGCCATCCTGCACGGAGGCGTTCCTGGAGCTTGCTGTAGAGATGGCATCAGCAGTGAGGCTCCGGCCGCCCCAGGCTCCGCAGGACTCACTCAGCCACTCACCCGATGCCCTGAACATCCTCTGAGCCAGTGCTGGACCCCGGGGTCCCAGGCGGAGGTGGGGAGGGGTTCCCTGTGCGTTGGAGGAGATAGACAGGAGCATCCCCCAACTCTGGGCGAGAGGAAGGCTCCTCCTCCTACAGGCCGGTGAGATCTTACAGGTCCTCCCTCCCCAACAGACTTCTGTCATCTTCGCCCCCAAGAGCGCCGGCCCCCAGACTGTGAAATGGGAGTGGAGTCCGCAGTGTGCACAGACTGGGCCCGGGCCCAGGGGATGGCCCCAAAGAGCTGCTGTCACTTTCCATGTCACTTCTCCCAGGAGCCCAGGATTGCTCCAGTGAACGGGCGAGACTGACCCAGAGCACAGGCGTCCAGGCGCATGGTTCCCCTGGCCAATGCCAGCCGTGCCACCTGGGGACACCTAGGGAAGGGCTGGGGCTTGAGGCACCACAGAGATCAGCAGTCACTTTCCAGCCTCTGTTGATTCCTGGCTCTGTGATGGGACAGTTGTCTTGCAGGCTGGTTGTAAACATTAGGGCCAAGCAAGATACGCGAGGCACTGAGGGTCATGTATGCGCTTATGCTGTCTGTATTTCTCCCCTAGCCTGGACATCTCTCGGGGGCAAAGACGCACATGTGGCGGCCGCACGCGGCCCAGGGCAGCAGGACCCTTACCTAGGTCGACAAGGACATACAGGTAGATCTCATAGGTGCCGTCGAGGGCCGCTGAGCTGTCAAACATGCAGAGAGGCTTTTCCAAGGCCACAGTGGTGAGGGTGGGGTTGTTGGTGGCAAAGGTCACGCTGGCCAGTTGGGGCTGGAGGTTCACACCTACAGGAGGCAGTGAGGACAGGCGCTGACCTCCAGGAGAGCTGGCCAAACCCATGGGCACACTCTGTGCCCCCCTCCACGTCTGCACACAGTCACTGGGCACCTAGGGTGTGTCAGGCACTGGGGTTCACCCTCCCCACGGGCCATCTAGGGAATTTGTCTCCGTCGCAGGCAGGACCCCTGCCCCCACCAGCCATCGCCCCCACCCCCAAACCAAGCAGTCCAGACTAAGGGCTGCCCTCTCTCCCCACCCAGAGATGGCCAGTTGCCAAGAACCCCACGGCGAAGCATCTCTTCACCCAGTCGGCCCAGTCTGGGAGTTCTACTCTCTTCACTGGGACCCCAGAAAAAAGCCTCCCCCAACCCCAGTCCTTTGCTCTCTCTAACAGGCAAATCTGACCCTGTCACTCTCCTGCTGGGCCCCTGTCTGTCCCATGCGCCCTGGAATCCCCACCCAAGGATACTTATTAACCAATGTTGTCTTTATTATTAATATCCGAATTCCCAGAGCCTGCGGCTTGGCGCAGAGCAAGCATCCTGCCTGTTCCTGGAGCGAATACATCCTGGGGCGAAAACACGAAGTTCCAGTTCCCAGCGCCGCTAGCCATTCTGGCTCCTTTCAGGATGTGGGAGGGTCAGGGCCTAGGACGCTGCGGCCCGCCCTCCAGGGGCACGACCCCTCCGCCCCTTCTCCGCTTACCCATGCCGAGCCGCAGGCACCCGAGGGCCAGCAGGGCCCAGAGCAGAGGCATAGCCGGGAACAAACCGCGGGAGCGCGGGAGCGGTGGTGATGGGGACCCGAGAGCCCCGCGCCTTTCACCGACCGCGCACCTGGCGTCCCGGGCCCTCCCTCGGTGCGCCCCGCCCCCGCCCGCGCCGGCCACTCCCCGGCCTCCTCTAGGGCTATTTGCATATTCCCCGCCCCGCGACGTGTTCCAGGCACACACCCGCTTGATGGGACCCTTCCCCGGGCCTTTACCTAAGCGCCTACTGTGCGCCACGGCTGGGGCGGCACTTTCACAGCGGCTTTCACCTAATCAGACCTGCGGGGGGGCAGGGGGGGGGGGCAAGACATCCCCTCTTTGAGCGATCGTTTCCACACTGGGAAATGGGGGCGCTAATTCCTACAGCTATTTATGGAGACCCTACTAAGTGCCACGTGCGGGCTGGGCTCTGGTGAAGATGGAACAGGTTAATCAGAGAAAGTGCTGTCGTGGAAACCTTCAAGTCCCCGGCCTGTGAGCCCTCCGGAGACCCCGGTGTGACCCTTTGGGTTCAGTGGTGCGAGGCAAGGGCCATGAACCGACTCCCGGAACCGCAGGGGGAGGATCCCAGTCCTGCCTCTCAGTCCCTGCTGTTTGAATAGGCTTGCTTTCCAGGGGGACTTCTGTAAACAGTACCGTGGGCTTCACCTGGTTTAGATGGGCCCTTCCAGCATCAGGAATCGTGCTTTTCTCCAGGAGCACCTTAAATATTCCATTTTACATTTAATTTTTTTTTTTTAAAGATTTTTTAAAGATTTTTATTTATTTATTAGAGAGCGAGAGATTGAGAATGAGAGGGGAGAAAGTCAGGGGGAGAAGCAGACTTCCCGCAGAGCCGGGAGTCCGATATGGGACTCGATCCCGGGACTCCGGGATCATGACCTGAGCCGAAGGCAGTTGCTCAACCAACTGAGCCACCCAGGCGCCCCCATTTTACATTTAAGACATAAGTCAATGAGGATAGGCGAGAACTAAAACTGGAAACCAATAGACAGTAAGGAATCCAGGTATAACATGAAGGGCATAACCGCGTGCAGAAAAATACCGTGTGAGAGACCCTGGAAGCCTCGTCCGACTGCACTCGCTTGTAGAGAGCGCTCTAAGGGCAAAGAGAACTCTAGCAGAACCCCAATCCGCAGGAGCCAGGCTGCGAGGAGGGCAGAGCAATTCCGTAGCAACCTAGTATATCCTAGAACCGGAGTCAGGACCGGGGTCCTACCTGCAGGATGAGGAAGATGTGGAAAGGAGGAAGAAGAAGAAGTTCTGGAATTTTGAATTAGTAGTCTCCTTATGACAAAATGACAACTCCCTGGCTCTTTGTCTGTCGCCGTGACTCCCACGTGGCAGGAGCCCCCACGTAGCACTCTGGGTCGGGAATCAGAAGTCCCCAGTAAAAGGCACCAGGACCCCTTGGAGACATGGCGACTCTGGGGCTGGGACAGGGAATGTCTGTCAAGAAGGACCTAGACGCTAAAATACTGGAAGATGATGGGGGCATGTCCAAGGTACAGGCACGGAAGGGGTTTGAAGGGGCTCCCAGCGGCCCCATGGAGTTTGCACACAAAATAAATAGTGGAAGTAACGTATTAAGCCCGTTGGATGAAACGTGAATCCATGAGTCAATACAGGAACTTTAGAAAAAAGTTGTAAAAGAGAACATTTTTCTTCAAAGAAGAACACCAACTAATAAACGTCCAAGGAATGACAAAACAATAGGCATCATTCTGCAAACGTGCTGCTAATAACGGATTTCAGGAAGGGACCCTCTCAATCAATGGGAAAGCCATAGATGAACGAATTGTAAGGAACAAGAGGTACAGTTTCTGGGGGTGTCAATTTCGCGAAGGAATCAAACCTCATGTCACCAAGAACGGGGTGGACTGACCTCATGAGCTTCCTGGGTGGTGAGGAGGCTCAGGACCGCCGGTGCCGTGCTCCTGTCCAAAAACTTAAACCTGAATCCAAACAAAAGGAAACACTTGCACAAATCCAAATTGAGGGACTTTCTGCAGCCAACGGGCCTGGATGCTTTGAAAATGTTCATATCAGCAAATCAGAGACAAACATGAGACAAAAGGCTAAGAACTGTTGTGGACTGAAGGAGACATAACAACTCACCGCCCCTTGCGACCTTGGATTAATTCTTAATAAAAACAAGCTGTAGGGGCACCTGGGTGGCCTAGCCGGTTGAATGGCTGACTCTCGGTTTTGGCTCAGGTCACGATCTCAGGGTCTTGGGAGAGAGCCCCACATCGGGCTCCCTGCTCGGCGGGGAGTCTGCTTCTCCTCCTGTCCCCTCCCAAATATATGGATATTCACTGGACAGTTCTTGCAATGTGTCTATAGTTTGAAATTTGCCCAAGGAAAAATGTTTTTAAAAACCAAACACGTTGCTCCTCTCTCTGGGCCTCAGTTTCCCCTCTGTGACACGGGAGAGGTCTAATCACCAGAGCCCTGACATGCCGAGTGGATGGTCAGATCCTTATCACTGGGGGACAGAATGTAACAAAAAGTCTCTGCCCCAGAGATAAGGATCTCTTGGGCAAAGCAGTGGGGGTTCCTCCGAGAACTTTTATGGGCTGACATTTCTCGTCTAGTGATTGTGAACCTGGACTTGAACGGGGACTGGCCGAGCTGATCTGAAGGTTCAGCCCAGAATCACCCACGAGAGGGAGAAGACCCCAGGCACGTCTTCTCCCAGCCCCTGCCGTTTCTCATAAAAAACCATAAAAAAGTCCTCTGGTCTCCTGTCTTGCCCAAATATGGCAAGAACATCTGGAGAAAAGAGTTAAAATAACAATCTGCTAAGGCCCCAAAACATTCTGGAAAAAGAAAAAAGCTTTGGATTTATAAACAAGTCTCCACTTCAAAGATACTGACTTTTGTTTGGCCAGTTCTGAAGAGGGATGAGTGCAAGAGGAGGGAGCCACTGTGGTACCTTTACCGGGAGACAGCCAGGCTGGTGTGCGTGGAGGAAAACGGGGACAGGGAGCCCCCCAAACCAATCTCCTGCTGCAGCCTAGCACCCCGGGTGTGCATTCCAAAAACATTTTTGCCAAAAAAAAAAAAAAAAATTTTTTTTAACGTTCCCTTTTTGATCAAGCAGATTCCAGGGCAGCGAGCTTCAAGTCTGACTTCAGATCTGTTTATGTACCTCATGCCCCAGACCGTCTCTGCGAACCGTGGCCCAGATGCCGTGCTCGTCAGGAAGCCACCAAGCAGGAAGTTCTGGGATGTGAAAGGTTATGCAAAGCCCAGCCCCTGCACAGGCCTCCTCTGAATTCGAAACGTGGGGAATTTATGGGTTGGAAATTCTTGACCCAGAAATGTTTCTCCCAGCACCAGAGAGGACTGAGCTGGTTTCTCCTACTCTTTTTTTTAAGGGGTCAGAGACGTTGTGGGTGATTTTTGCCCCAGCAGGCTCTGGCTTTTTGTGTTTGCTACATCCGAGAGATCCTGGAAAAGAGGTCCTTGGAAAACCAAGCTTTCCCGCTGTGCTCAGATTCAGTCCTCTTGACGCCAAAAGAAATGAAATGCAAGCAAAGCGTCCCAAGCTCCGGGCCCTGGGGGCTCACGGGTCCATCCCCAGTTCCAGGATGTTCTCAGCGGCCTCTCCTTCTCCCCCAGGCTCCGACGCCTGTCCTACAGAGTGTCCCCACCTTGGTGGTCCCGAAAGACCCTCGCCCTTTCCAAAGCCTTCATTTCTTTTTCAGTGGATCTGGGCTTTCGAGGCGCCCTCCTGCCCAGCAGAGGCAGGAAGTGCAGTCGAGGGGTGAACGTGCTTTGGGACGGGGGCACTGGATAGGGTTGGAGGTTAGAGAGATCTCTCCCATGGCCTCCTGGCTGCTGGCCGCCGTGCAGCATGATCAGGCTTGTCCTGCCCTCTCCCAGCTGTCCCAGTCCCCACTTTCAGGCCTCCTCATGCCAAATCCAACCTTATTCAACAGCTTTGTCCTGAGTGCCTACTGTGTGCTGGGCGCATCAGTCCCCCAAGGGACCCCTAGCTGTCGCTTCCTTCCCAGTCCTGCTAGGCTGCCTGGTGCACGGTATCAGTTTGCTGGGGCTGCGGACGCAAATACCGCAGGCTGGGGGCCTGAGCCACAGAGACTTAGTTTCTCAGAGCTCTCGAGGCCCCAAGCCTGAGATCAAAGTGTGGGCAGGGCTGGTTTCTCCCTGGGCCCCTCCCCTGGGCAGGCAGATGGCCGTCCTCTCCCTGTGTCCTCACATGACATCCCTCTGTGTGTCTCTGTATCCTGACCTCTTCTTTTTCTAAGGACCCCAGTCAGGTTGGATTAGGGCTCATCCTAACGACCGTATTTTACCTTAATTACCTCTTCTAAGGCCCTGTCTGCAAATACAGTCACATTCTAAGGTCCTGGGGTTGAAGACCTCAGCCTATGGACTGGGGGGAGGAGGACACAGTAGGCTGGACTGATAGTTGTGTCCAATGACCCCCAGGTAGGAAAGAGGGAAGCGGATCTTAAACTTAAGTCATGGGACCCCGTGAGACCCTACACGGCCCTGCCTCCTCCTGGGTTCGTTCTGTCACCTGTCACCTCTCCAGGGCCTCTCCACCCAGAAGCCACAGTGGCATTTCTAAAGTATAAATCCTGTTGTCACCCCTTCGTGTAAAACCCCTCGGAGGCCCTACTGTCCTCGGGACACAGCCACACTTCTGACCCCAGCGTCCAAGGTCCTGCGTTGGCGGCTCAGCTCTGGCCAACCTGTCTGCCTCCCCTCTTGCCCTTCACCCCTGCGTGACCACCGGCATGTCCCCAAGCTTCTCATGTTCTCTCTTGCCCTTTGTGACTCCAGAAACAAGGGCTTTCTCTGTTCTCCCAACTTTGGTATCAACGACTAATGTTTTCTCAAGGCCCCTCTCCCAGACTGCTGCCTTGAGGCCCTTACTGAACCTGCCGGGTCCACTGCTTGGGGGGCTCGAGCCATGTTCCTGCATGGAGGTCCCCCGTCCTCCAAGGCCCAGCCCCCATCCGTCCTCCTCCGGAAGTCTTCCTCGTGCGGCTCTCCAGCACATGACCTGCGGGGCTTTGATATTATCGTGCCTTTGATGCTTCTTCCTCCCCCAAGCCCCAGAGGAAGAGCCCCTCCCAGGCTGCAATAGAGTCCTCTTCGCCACGGTGACTTCTGCGCCCCGTCCAGGGCACACGCCCATCAGTGTTGAATGAACGAGCGAAAGAATTTTTCAACGAACATAAGTGGAAGAGAGGAGAGCCTTCTGAGGTGCCGAGCATGTCTCGGTTCCGGGCGGACTCTTCTGGAAGGAGCCAGAGGGTGGCGTGGAGCAGGCTGACATCAGCATAAGCAGGAGGAATGTTCACACTGGAGACACATTTTGCAGGACGGGCCGCCAGGACTTGGCTGATGATGGGATGTGGGGAGTAGGTGAGGGGACATCCAGGGTGGCCTACGGTCTGGCCTGGGAAACTGGAAGGAGGGAGTTGCCCTTAACCGAGACGGGATGAGCACAGGAAGGGTGGGTCTGGAGGGCAGAGGGAATCGAGACTTGGGTTTTAGAGCTTTTTGTTCCCTTTTTCGCAGTCGGGGCTCTGGAGCCCAGCAATGGGAAGTAGCTAGGCGGGGCCCCCCAGCCGCCCGGGGCCCTGCTCAAACTGCAGTGTTTTTGTTCCGGCGGCCCCCACTTGGAGATCCCAGAGGCCGGTTCTCCGTGTCCGAAGACCTGGCCCAGGGCTTTGGGGGACTGGAGGAACACAAACAACAGCTTCCCCCCACCCGGACCCCCCAGAGATACCTGAGGGTGGCAGGAGGTTGGGGGAACTGATCTATAACCTGAACTTCCCTTTCCTGAATGTCCCCAAGTTCCTTAGGGCACAGGGGCCCAAGGGCAGTAGGACCTGCTGAGTCCTGGGGAGGTTCTTGGAGCCCTGGAGTCAAGGCCAAGGGCTGTCCTTGAAGCAGGGGCGGTCAGGGCCCCCACCCCCTTGCCCTGGGGGAAGGAGAGGCTTCTCTGGTTGGGCAGGGACAAACTGGTTTGTCCATCTCTGGAATGAAGCCTGGCTTAGACATTAATCTCCCTTTATCTGTGGGATCCCGAGGCTGGCAGGCCTGGGGGAGGAGGGCTCTTCCTGCTGGCTGCAAAGGTCTTGGTTGGCTCAGAATTGCTCTTGTTCTGCCGCCTGGGGCAGTCCCCACCGGCCCCTCACCTGGGGGGGTCACAGCCGGAGGATGAGCCCAGGCCCTGGAGGGAGGAGAGGGAGCACTCCATAGCTCCCAAGCACCTCCCCCTCCCTCACTCCCCTTCATCCCTGCAGCAGCTTGGGTAGGCCTTCGGTGTCCCCCCTACTCCCCATCACTTTACAGAAGAGGAAACAGGACCCCGGGCCCCGGGGATGGCTGGGCACTGGGAGGCTGGACTCCAGGTCTGGTTTGGGTTCTGCTCACCCCTCCCGAACCCCATCTATCCCAACCCCTGCCGCCAGCGGGAGGGGCCCCTGAGTGTCCAGATCCGCCGAGGCCCGGAGGGAAGAGCTGGGGACAGCCACATAACGCAGCCCCAGCAGGTGGGCTCCGAAGCCCCCGTTCTCGCCCCCACGTGTGCTCCTGCGAACCCATCCACATGCACGTGGGGTCCTGGCCCCTTTCTGCTGCCTCTCAGAACGGTTCCTGTTGCGTGTTTTCTGACCCTGCCCTTTGGGTGCTGGAGACGCCCAGCCCGCAGCCCCCCTTCTAAACTGACTTGTCCACGTCCAGTCCCCGCCCTAACTCAAGCCCCACGGGGGCACCTGAAGGGCCAGACAACTTCTCGTGAGTCCATAAATGCCCCGGGCTCTCCCCTGGGGAGCCCCGGAGCCGTCCAGGCCAAGCCCAAGGGACTTACCGTCAACCACGGGCTGCAGCTCTGCGCCAGCAAAGGACTTTCTGCGCAGTGTCCGCCTTTGGAAACCGTCATCCTCTCTCCCTCATGGGTCTGCTCTGAGGGCGAAATAAACTCGTGTGGACAGCAGAGGACTCAGTTGGGAGGATTCGGTGAGATGGTAGTTGTTGAATAAAGGGACCCTGCGAGGTTGCTTGCTTAGCAGGGTTGTTGTCCAGATAAATAACCCCACCGGGTGATTTAGGACATCGGGGGTGGACGGGGGTGAGGGGACCTTCTGGGGAGGGGCTGGTCTACGGCTGCACCTCAAGTCAGTCCTATCGTTCACTGAGCCTCTCCTTCCTCCAGACCGCTGCGTCCAACACTCTAGCCTCTGGACACGTGGCTTTCACAGCCCGTCCGCATTAAATTAAATAGCCAACTCAGCTCCTCGAGTGTACTCGCCACCCAGCGGGGGTTGGCTAACACACACATGGCTGGCAGCTGCCACACGGGACCCAGGAGATCTAGATCATTTCTGTCCCTGCAGAAGGTTCTGTTAGCGCTTTCTGGAGGCCAGGATGGCCATCCGTGGAGCTGGATGGCAGGAGGGGCACCCCGAGGGAGCAGCACCTTGGCTAGGCTCTGGGGGGTGAGGTCTGGCCAGGCAGAGGCTCCCGAGCCCATGCAGGGGAGGACTGCACGTTGGCACGAGAAATTTAGGTCTGCACCCCAGCAGGGTTGGGACGGCCCCTCCCAATGCCCGGGGGCCCCAGGCCTCAAGGGGCCAGAAGAGAGTCTGCTGGGGGGCAGCAGACCCAGCTCCTGCCGGTGGCCCCACCCTCAAACCTGCTGAACACACCCAGCATAGAAGGGAGCAATGAGCTCACTCCCCTCCTGCCTTCCAATCTCCGGCCAGGACCCCCACTGGCTGAACCCAAGGGAAGCCTGGGGGCAGGAGGGAGCTGGTTGGTGCATCCCACGGGGGTCAGCGGGGCCAAGGGGAGGGTCAAAGATGAAAAGGGATCAGGAGGGGCGTGTGGAGAGAGCCCGGTCTTTATCCCTTCCAGGCGAGATGGCTGGAGGCACCACGGGAAGTGACAAGCTAAGGGTCTCATCCCCAGCTTTTGAGTTCAGCTTGCAAACCTTAGATTCTAATGTATGACCCTAGCAAATGTGAATGCTTAGAAAAAAAAATATTTTTGTCATGGAGAATTTAAAACACACACAGAAGTACAGCTAATAAAATGTGTTCCTAGTACGCAGCCTCACCAACGACCAGCACTTTGCTAATTTTGTTTCATCCGCCCTCCTGATTTAAAAATCTTTTTCATCATGGAGAATTATAAACATGTACAAAGGTGGAGCGATGGCACAATGACTCTCGAGTCCCCATCCCCCAGCGTTAACAATGACGGACTTCTAACAGTATTATTTTGCTCACGCTCATTTGCCCATCCTCTGAGATGATTATGAAACAAATCCTAATTTACAACCATTGAAATTACAGAATACTGATCATTCTAGGAGTCCTTGCCTTGAGCAAGAAACAAATGTATTCTTCAAACAAATGTGTTCTTTATTGATACAATACTGGAATAAGGAATAAGACAGTGTAAGCACATTCTATTATGGTCATCTGCCTGGGACATTATGGTAACTTTGTATCTTATAGATCACTATGCAGGTAGTTCTTTATAGACTCAGTCTGCTTTAAGCAAGCATGGTCAGTTTTCTTCCTTTGATCTTCAAATTGTCAGAACCTTGCCAATGGGAGTCCCTTAAGCAAGCTCTTGCATCCTCGTGACATGACCCCAATGACCCTTAATAGTCTTTCTTTTTTTTTTCCCTTAATAGTCTTTCTTGCCCTGTGGTTCACCACAGCGTTCCGGGCCCAGCCGGTGGCTCCTGGCCCACCCATGGGGACGTGGGGACATGCCCATCATTAATGGTTGACTACTGTAGTTATTTGAAACCATGAGTTTGTGTCAATATTTCTAAGGTAGTTCTAACATTCTTCTATTATTTGATCCTGTAAT
>CM052807.1:116380435-116395645 GCA_028533885.1 Nasua narica | reverse complement strand
GTCTCAGTCAGTTAAGTGTCTGCCTTCAGCTCAGGTCACAAACCCAGGGTTCTGGGGCTCCCTGCTGAGCTGGGATTCCTTTGTTCCCTCTCCCTCTGCCCCTCCCCCTGCTCATGCTCTAATAAATAAATAAAATCTTAAAAAAAGAGAAAATCATAAGGAAAATACATATATAGTACTATACTGTATTTCTTGAAAAAAATCTGCCTATAAGACCCTCGCGGTTCACACCAGGGATGTTGGGGGGTGAGGTGGGGCCTGGAGGCAGGACTTGCCCAGATGGCTCAGAGTTGAGACTCCCCCCAGCACGGACTGTCCATTTCCACCTGCTCCGGAAGCGAGCCAGCCCGCGTGGGTCCCGGGAGGGCATCTGGCTGCTGCTTGCCCAGGTCTTCCCCATCACCAGAGGCTAGCACACGACGGGTGCCTGGCTGGACCTTGGCCTTCATCAGGATCACGTGCCCAGCTGACCTCATATGTCCCTACTCCTGGATGCCCTCCTACCTAGTCAGCACTCAGGGACACACCCCCATTGCACAGCTGAGGAAACTGAGGCTCAGAACCCTTCTCAACACTGCCTGGCACCTGGCGACGGACTGCGTGCGGGCTTTGCGCCAGGCTCCCTCTGACACTTATGGGGAGGGGGTGAGCTCTCCCTGGGTTCTGCGGAGGATGTTCCGGGAGGAAACCGGCCTCGGCAACTGGACCGGGCGGAGGGTGGCAACGTGGGGAGCAGGTGACAAAGTATTCTCGCGCGGGACAGGAGCGGGTGATAGGAGCGCAGAGGGGGCGGGGAATAGGCCGGGAAGGGGCGAAGGGAGGGGCTCACAGACGCCAAGCAGCTGCGCGGTGTTTGCGGGCGGGCGCGGGTCTCGGGGACGGCCGAGGGGGTAAGGCCTGGACGAGGTGGGCGCAGGGGCCAAGGCGCCAGGGAAGGTCAGGAGGCACCGCGCAGGAGGTAGAGGCGGGCTCCGGACAGCCGTTTAAGGAAGGGCGTGGCTGGTGTCCGAGGGGGGCGGGGCCAGAGTGGCCAGGTTTGGTGGGGGTGGGGAAGAGACCCCGCCCGCGGAGGCAGGGCCCGGGGCGGGGCCTCGCCGGTAGGGGGCGGGCCTCCGCGGCTCGGGGCGGGTAGGAGGCGGGACGAGTAGCGCCAGGGGGCGGGGAAAGAGCAACAGGGGGCGGGTTGGGGCGGTTCAGGGGTGAGTCGGAACGTGGCCAGGCGCGGCGAGGGGGCGGGGCCCAGCAAGGCCGCAGCTAGGCGGGGGCGGGGCCCGCGAGGCCGGGGAGGGGACTGGAGGGCCGGGGCGGGGCGGGGGCCGGGCGGGGGCGGGGCCGGGCGGGGCGGGCGGTGGCTTGGAGGCGCGCGGGCGGCCGCGGCGGCGCGGAGCTGCGCTCGTTTCCCTGGGCTCGGCAGGCGGGCGGACGGACGACGGCGGCGGCGGCGACGACGCGCATAAAGGCGGATTGTGGCTTCACTGGTGCTCGCGGCGGGCGGCGCCGGGGCGGGGGCGGCGGGGCGCGCCGGGGGCCCCGGCGGGCGCGGCGCGGGCGATGAGCCGGGGCCCGGCATGGCTTCTGCGCGGCCGCCGGGCCGGGCCTGCGCCTCGGCGCCCGCGCCGGCGGGGCTCCGGGCCGGGCCGCCCGCCCTCCCCGCCGCTGCCGCCGCCTCCCCCGAGCCTGCGGGCGGCGCCGAGGCCGAGGAGCGCTCGCTGCAGCGCATGCTGCGCGCCATAGCCGAGGAGCGCGGCCGCCTCAGCCTGCGCCGTGAGGTCTGCGGCCTCGGTGAGTGGGGCGGGCCGGGGCCGCCCGCGCGGGGGGAGTGCGCGCCTCCGGGGGTCTCTGCGCGGGTCTCCGTCTCTGCGTGTGTCTCTGTCTCTGAGCGCGTCTCGGTCTCTGTGTCTCGGTCTCGGCGCCCATCTCCGTCTCTGCGCCTGTCTCGGTCTCTGCGTGCGTCTCCGTCTCTGCGTGCGTCTCCGTCTCTGTGCGTGTGTCTCTTGTGCGTGTGTCTGTCTCGCTGTATCTCTCTCCCTGCGTGTCGTGGCCTCCTCCGTGGGCCCCCAGCTCTCCACGTATAGGTTTTTCCTGCGTCCCTGTGTGTTGGTCTCTGATTTGGTCCCAAGAGCGACTCCGCACTCTCATATTCTTGGGTCTCTTCCTCTTTCCCGGGTCACTCGTTTTCCCCCTCTGTCTGTCCTTTCGAGTTTGTCGGTTCTCCCTTCTCCTTCCTCTCCGTGGTTGTGGCAGGTCCCTCCCTTCTCTGGGAAGCCCTCCCCGGGCCTTAAGTGCCACTGCAGGGGGTGTGGGCGTGGGATCTGGGGAGACCTGGAGCCCATTGCTGGGGTGGGGGGCAGGCCCCCAGTGGGCTCGGGCAGACCTCCCTGCAAGCGGTGCGTGCGGGTGGCCACCGTCCCCAGCTTCCTGAAGCCTTTGTCTTCAAGCACCTCTCCGCACTGCCTCGCCTCCTCCCCCTCAGCTCTAGCTGGGGACCTGTTGGGCCTTGGCCCCCTGACCCCACCCACTTAGCACAGAGACCAGGGCCTGCTGCCTGAGGCCCTGAGTCATACATCTGCTGTGGGGTGGGCTGGGGGTATTGTTTGGAAGAGCCTGGGACTGTTAGGTGTGGGTGGGGTCCCCCTGCCTCGCTGGGTGTGAGGTCATCGCTCGGAATGGATCCTGCCCAGAGTGAAGCTGAGGAGCCCCCTCCCCTGTAGGGTGGGCTTTTCCTTTGCTTCGTGGAAAGACCCCTCCCTTCATGCAGGAGTGATTTCATGCCGCCTTGTCAGCCGCCCCCACCCCAGCCCCACCCTCAATCTGAGCTGGGGATTTCTGGGGGGGCGGGGGTGACAGCACCGTGAAGGAGGGAATGTCAGCTTTGGAGAGTCTACCTGTCCCCTTGTCATTCACCATCGGGGAGTCCCAGAGAGCCAACATATCCCCTCTAAGGTCACACAGCCGTGGGGTCACCGCAGCCCTAGGGTTCCAGGCCCCTCAGCAGGCCACGCCCTGGAAGCGAGTGAGAAGAGGAAATAACTTCCAATCCTCCTTTTTGTAGGAGACAGGCTTCCCTTAGCATCAGACCTGTCCCCTCAGGGAGCCGGTTTCAGCCCAGCCTGGCCCAGGAACCACACTTCCTCATGTGGGCAGGGGTGGGAGTTGGGGGAGGTGTTGCCTACTAAGTAAGGATGGACCAGGAAATGGGTTTCTCAGGTGTCTTTTCTGGAAAGGTGTCACGACGTCGTTTTGCGTTGAAGGATCCTCATTCGTTCGTTCAGCAAACGTTCACTGAGCGCCTACTGTGTGTCGGGCCGTGCGCCGGGCACCCGCCACCTGGCACAGGCTGTCTGAGATGGGAGGGGTCTGCGGGACCATCTGCTGCAGGCCCCTCGGCCCTGCTTGCTCGGAAGCTCCAGGCAGCCCCTCCCCACGCCCCCGTCAGCACGCTCCCACCATCCTCTGACCTCTGAGCACCTGTCTCCCCTGTCAGGCCCTGTCCCAAGGAGCCCGCAGGGCCATTCCTTAAGGACAGTAGTAACAAATTCTAGCACTTGGCGTTTATGGAGTGCTTCCTATGTGCGAGGACATTGCGTGTGCTCTGTTAGTTTGATTCTGACTTTGCCAGATAGGAATAGCATCTCCGCGTCCCAGAGAGTCCAGGGGTTCAGAGAGGGGAGAGACTTGCCTAGAGATGGTCGGCGAGGAAGCGGCCCGGCCGGCATTGGCCCTTGCCCAGCCCGACCCCAGAGCCTGCCCCCCAGATGCCCCCAGCTAGGCCTGCCCGGGCTTGCTGTGCTGCATCTGGGGGGAAATGCCCAGGCCTCCTGTCCTGGCGCCCGGGCCTCCCTCCCACGCAGGGTCTCCGGTCTTACCCCACGCCCTCCCTCTCCCCGTCCCGCATCCCCCTGAACGCGGTCCCCGCCATGCTCCGATGCCCTGTGTTTTAGGCCTGCTGCTTCCTCTTCTGGGACAGCCACCCCTCCTCACCTGCCCCACACATGCCTGAAGGTGTCCCTTCAAGCGTCCACTCCAGCGCTGCCACTTCCTGGGAGCCCTTCCTCCATGTCCTGCCGCCCGGGCTCTGTACCGGGCGCACGTCTGCGGGTTGATCAGGCCGCTTGTGGCTTTGTGAGAGCCCGTGTGACTGTCTCCCTGGGCGGCAGGCGCGCCCCTTAAGGGGACGGCCCGGCAGAGCAGGTGCCCAGGACACATTCAGCAGACGAATGAGACAGTCCCTGGACTAGTAAATTGAGGGCGAGCGAGTCTGTAGAGCATGGGATCTCGGCCTCTTAGCAGGACCGGGGACCATCTTTCACTCACCAGATGGGAAATGGGGCGTTCAGAGAGGGCCAAGCTTAACAGTGACCTAATGCCAACACAGAGTGAGGACCCGGTGGCTGGCCTGCGCGCCCAGACGGGAACCCGAACCTTGACATGGCCCGCGGACCGCTTCCCCGTTTCTTCCCCTCACGGCTGTGACAACCTGTTAGACTTAGGAGTTTAAACCGCCCAGATTGTTGTTGCTGGGTCATGAAGCTGAGGTCATTCAGAAGCATGCCGTGTTCCCTGAGGTGGTTTCGAAGGTGTCAGGGAGCCTCTGATGGCGACGCTCGACCCCAGACATGTCGTTGTCCCTTCTGAGTCACCCAGCAGCTAGGGTGGGAGAGCGTGGCCGATGCTCCCACACAGGGATGTCGCGCAGCCGTCAGGAGGAAAGGCACCTTGTAGGTGCAAACCTGACCGTTGCATCTTTCCTGCAGCAGCGTGGGCGCCGGAAGCATCTCGCGAGCGCCGGGCGGGGGGATGGGGCCTGACCCTGCCTCGCGGGGGGCCACAGCTGAGTAGGGGAGAGAAGCCAAGATCCTGCTGGAAGCTGCTGCTCCGAGCAGGATGGGGGGGTTGTATCGACAGGAGACTGCTGTGACTCCTGGGAACAGATGAAGCAAGCTGGCTCGCCCAGCGAGCTTCTGCGGGGCTCCAGGGTCTCCGAGCTGGGGAGAGTCAGGAGGCCCAGTGTCCAGATGTTGTGCGATGCAGACATCTGGACCAAAAGTCGATATAGCCTGACCCTTCCCCCCAGGCTCTCTCATGGGCCCGGGACGTCAGCTCCAGCTCGCTGGGCAGGAAGGCTCCCTTTCAACAGGGGCGGCACGCCACTGACGTTCGGCAAGGCCCCGTGGACTTGACCTGGCCTTGGGACCTGGTGTCCACCAAGGACAGGCAGGCGCTGGGAGGGCTGGGCCCCCTTGTGCTGCTCGTCTCTGGGCCCTGCCTAGGCCGCTAGGAGCTGCAGTTTGCCTGGTCTCTCTAGTCCCCTTCTAGGTGGCCGAGGGCATTCTTTCTCTGGCTACACAGCTGTGGGGCCAAAGGAGTGTTTCATGTTTACAGTTTCCTTTTATTCTTGAAACGGTTCTATACGTAGGTATCGTTATACCCTTCTCTTTGTCCTGATGAGCAGAGGTAGGTTTGGAGGTGAAGGAACACGTCCCCAGTCCCGTGGCTGGGAAGGGGCAGAATCTAAGACTAAGCTCTTAGCCAGGGGCGACCCCGCCCACACCTGCCCTCGGGGTGGCACGGGTGCAGTGAGGAAGGGGCCCCCGTTGCGGGATGAGAGGTTCCCTCTGGAGGCATGGAGGAGGGAGCCCCCGCGGCTGATGGGGGGGTTAGGATGGGCTGTGGCCTTTGAGAGGGGCCGTGGGAGGGCAGGACCTGCCCGGGCGGAGGAGGGAGGCGGCGTGGGAGCTGGGCTGCGGCAGTGGCTGGGCCCCCGGCCCGGCCTCGGGGAGCGGGGTGGCCTGCCCGGGACCTGGCAGCTCCGCAGTCTCCTAGTTCCCCATTTTTCAGATGAGAAGAGTAAGCTCCAGAAAGCCAACGGACTCATGTCGCTGGGAGGTGGCAGAACTGGGGCCCGTGTGAGCCCTGTCAGAGGCCGAGGGCCATCTCGCAGGGACAGAAGGCACCAAGGGGGGACACTGCCTTCCAGGGAGCTTCTGCCCCCAGCTAAGCACCCGCGTAGGCCAGCACCTGGCGCGTCTGGGAATTGGGAAGAGGACCGTACAGCCCTGGCCCGGCCCGTCACCCTCCCGCCGGGGCAGCGAGGCCGGACATCGGTGGGGGGTGGGGGGGGGATTTTGGTGGGAGATGTGGCTGGAAGGGAAGACCGGGCCCGAGCTCTGCGAAGCGGAGATGGCAGTCTGTAGGGTTGTGGGAGTTGTGAGAAGTGACAGCTTCACGGGGCCGCGTGCGGAGCGGCTGAGACCCGGCACAGGGTCAGACCCGACCCTCACTGTTGCCGGCGTCCTTAGGAGGCGCGCGGAGCACCTGGCGCGGTGCCCCCGCGTGGAGCTGGGGCTGCAGGGGGCAGCCTGCTGTGCACTCCCCGGGGACGGTTTCCCGGGGCTCCTTGGGGCCCCGGGCCCTCCAGTCCAGCTAAGGAAGGCCGGGCCGGTCCTGGGCCCGTGCTCTGGGGAGGAAGTGTGACCGTTTGGAGTGGTGGCGGTGCCTCTTTCGGTTCCTGGACCTATTTTTAAGGCCTGTGGGTTCCGGCCTCGGGCCGGGTCTGGGGCTGGGGCAGCCCGGAGGCTGAGGGGTGGTTCTCTCCCGGGGCAGATGCTTTGAGAGAAACCGAGGACTTTGGACCTCCCACTTTACATAGAGCCCCGGGGTCCCTGCTGCGGGGACGTCTCCGCCAGGCCAGAGTGAGCTGAGTTGTGTGGTGCCCCCAGGCTCGCAGGCGAGGGCCACTCTGTCCTCGCTGGGTCCCCTCCTCACAGTGTCTGCTGGCCTTGCGGGTGCTTGTCCCCTTCACCGAGCCGAGCGGGCTCCCAGAGAGCGGCCGAGCCTGGGGCCGCGGAGGGGAAGCCCACCATGCGGGCTCCTTGTGAAAAAACAGCCTCGGAACCCCCACATGTTTCCCAATGAAAAAAATGTTCCACGTACGTTATAGAAACTGGAAAATTTAAGAGAATGGGGAAAAAATCACTCACAATTCCAATCTCCCAGAGACAACTATTTACTTTGCAAAGGCTTGCTTTCCAATCTCGTTAAAGAATTCTTGGTGCTCTCCACATGAAGTTTCTTAGTCATGCTGTTTGACTTTAAGTTCCTGAAACGTCTTCCGCGTTGTCCAAACTCGGCGGGCCGTTGAAACGACTACAAGCCGGTTGAGTGCTTCTGCCGCCATTTCCTGAGTGGGTCTTACCTCGTGGGAGTCGGAGCTTGGGTCTGGCTCTTGGCCCAGGCGGCAGAATGTCTCCGGGTCGCAGGCCACCTTGGGGGGAGCCGGGAAGGGCAGGAAGGATCCGGAAGCCCACCAGCCTCACCCTGTGGCTTCACAGACAGCGGGGTGAGGTTCAGAGAGGACCCCAACACAGGTGGGTCCCCAGGGCTGGGATGAATGCCTGATTCCCCTGCAGGGGGGACAGCTGGAGGCTGTCCGGGGTGTGTCCTCAAGCACATCCCTCCCGCCCCCAGGGGCCACAGACAGGGGCTGGGTTGTTGCTGTTGGACCTGCAGATAAGGGGTCGGAGACATGGGCCAGGGTTGGGGGCTGAGGTCAGGGGACACTCAGCTCGGGGTGAAGCCTTTGCACAGCTCGGGCTGGGCAGCAGAAGCCGCGGCTCATTTAAGGGAGACCCCTCCTTTTAAAAAGGGAATCATGGGGCGCTTGGGTGGCTCAGTCAGTTAAGCATCTGCCTGTGGCTCGGGTCATGATCCCGGGGTCCTGGGATCCAGCCCCGCATCGGGCTCCCTGCTCAGCGAGGAGCCTGCTTCCCCCTCTCCCTCTGCTCCCCCTGCTTGTGCTTGCTCTCTGACAAATAGATTAATAAAATCTTTAGCATAAGTAAATACGTAAGGGAATCCTGCGTCCAACATGACATGTCGCAAGCACCCAGGTAGCTTGAGTTTATTTTAAATGAGTATCTGTTTTTGAACTCCCCGAATGACCAGTGAATACTTGGGGGATGTCTGTTGACCAAAGCAGAAAGAGGGGCCTTCGTTTTTAATTTTTTGTCTTGTAGGTGGAGTTGCGGTTACTGTTTATACTGTTTTTTTTTTTTGTTTTTTTTTTTTGAGATTTATGTATTTGAGAGAGAGAGAGAATGAGCGGTGTGGGGGGGGAGCAGAGGGAGAAGGGGAAGCGGACTCCCCCCCCAGCAGGGAGCCGGCGTGGTGGTGGCGGGGGGCGGTGGATGAGATCCGTGTGGTGAAGAGGTGATTGTTTCTTGGGGGGGTCCATTGAATGGGGCATTCCTCACAGAGGGTCCTCCCTGGCCGAAACAGAGTGAGGAAGAGGGCAGAGAAAGTTCTGAATTTAATTTTCCCCCAATGCTGTGCTGCTTCGGGGAGATCACTGCGGCTCTCTGGGCCTCTGCTGTCCTGGCCGGTAGGATGCGCACATAACGGCTCTTCTGCCTCCCCCTCGGGCAAAGGCCGGCCTCCAGACCTAGAGCATCAGAGAGTGTCACAGAGGTTGCCTGGGACAGGTGACAGGGCCCGGGGCCGAATCCCGGGGGCCTGTGGGGGCGACCGTGGGCAGGGCCCTTCCCTCTGGCCCTCGCTGTCCTCTTATGTAAAGTGAGGGAAGGCAGGTTGACCTGGAGCGCCCTTCTCAGCCCGAGGCGTGGTGCGTGTGTCCCAGCCACCAGTGACAGGCAGGGCCGGTGACACCACGCCTCAGGGAGGTCCCTGCCACTCGGGTGTTTTGGCTCAGGCCGACAGAAGTGAAACGGGAAGAGACAGAAACAGGAAGAACCCATATCCCACGCCCCACAAAGGGGAAACGAGAACCCTGTCATCCCACCACCCTGAGCCGCGGCCTCACGTTTGGGCCGCAGCCTCCGCAGTCCCCGCGCCCCCCCCTCCCCGTGGCGGGGCCCCTGAGCTGTGGCCGTGCTCGGGGCCGCAGGGGGCAGGGACGTGGTCCTCTCAGGCCAGCAGCCTCCCGGGAGGCCAGGGAGGCCAGTGGGCTCCCGAAGAGGGCGGGAGCCCGAGCAGCCACGCTGGCGAGGGCGCGCCCAGCATTGTGTCCTTCCCGTGGCGGCCCTGAGCCAAAGGGGTGTTCGCCCCATTGGCAGACGGAACCAGTGAGGCCCAAAGCCGCCGAGGCCCTGTGTTCACGGTCCCAGAGCGGTCAGTGTGGGTTTGCGGCCCAGTCCTCCGGGACGCGAGGCCTGGGCAGTGTCACCCTTAGACACGTCCGTCTCCCTGAGGAGAGGCATTTGGCACCTCCTCCCCGAGCAGCCTGGAGCGGGGAGCGGAGAGGGGGATCGGGAAGCGAGACGTGTGTGGGAGTGGGCCCTTCTGGGGGGGGAGCCGCGTAGCACAGGGCTGGGACCCCTGTCTCGGGGGGAGAGAGAGCAGGCCCCCGGGAGGAGGAACGCTGTGCAACGGCCAGGCCAGTGACCAAGTGATCTCAAGCTCAGGCAGCCGGGCAGGGGTGGGGCGACCCGGGAGGGCACAGATCACAGCTCCTGTCTGGGACGGGCGTCCTTGTGTGGGTGTTGCATGAACCTCGGGGGTTCCTCGGGAGACCCGCAGCCTGTCTTACGGACCCCGTGTTTTATGTGTCGGAGCAGAGCAGTGAGCCAGGAGTCGGATTAAGGCCCCGGCCCCCAGGAGGTGGGCCGCGGACTGGGGAGCGGCTCTTTGGGCCCCAAACTGCTTGGCAGGATCGAAGCTGGAAGGGTCTGCGGGGCGCCTGGGGGAAGGGGGCATTGAGTGGCGGGGGTGGGGGAGTCCCGAGGATTGCTTCTGGAATCTGCGGGCCGCGGTGCAGTCTGGTGGACACACCACCCCACAAGAGCGACCTTGAGGTCAGGGTCAAGGCCTACTTCCCCCTGTGCCGGGGGACCTCCACAGAGCGGCTCCGGGAGCAGGTGCGGGTGGACCCCGGCCTGGATCCCAGCTGCCCCTGCTATCGTGGACCTTCTGGGTGACCTGAGTCGGGCTCTCGGCCTCCTCCCTGGGATGTGATCCTGGCCGTGACCTGAGGGCTGTAAATGGGACAGAAGGGAGGAGGCAAGCTCTTGGCAGTGGAGGCGGTGGGCGAGTTCCGGAGCTGCCGGGTGTGCTGGGAGCCGGCTGCGAGCGGGGTCTGTCACCCTCACTCAGTTCCGTGCTCAGCCCTCACCGACCCGCTGGTGGGGGCCCTGCCCTGTGCGGGACCCGGGGTCCCGCGGCCAGCAAGGGGGCCTGGCTTGGCGGAGAGGGGCACTCGGGTTGGAAGCCGCAGGGAGGCTGCGGCTGGGAAGGCCGCCCGGGCAGGGGACTTGCCGGGTGACATCAGACAGGTGACTCCAGCCGTGAGCCTCCAGTTCCTCGTCAGCTGAATGAAGAGGAGACTTGGCCCCGCAGGGTGCCCGGGAGGGTGGAAAGAGGCGACGCAGCAGGAGGTGGGAGGGATCAGGGGCTTGGGTCCAGGGGGCACGTGGCGTGGGAGTGGGGGTGGGAGGTGACAGCTGAGGTTGCACACGGGTGGGACGGGCTCGGTCAGGGCGCAGACCTGTCAGCGGGGGCGTGGTGGGCGGCGGGTACCCCGGTGTTCGGTCTGGGAAGAAGGGCAGGGGGCCACACTGTGGACTCTGGGGGGCTGTCTGGACGGCCTGGCTTCTCTGGAGAAGGAACGTGAACTTCCAGAAGATGCGGAAGCGGCCAGGGGCGGGGGGCTTCTCCTGACCCGGCCGCCGGGCTGCCCTGAGACCCCATGCTTCCCTGGCCGGCGGTGGGCTTGCTCACGTGGGGACCCCTCGGACCACTACTTCTCTAAGCGCCTCGGCCCCGCAGCCGGGGCGCCCCTGGCAGCGTCTTTGTCTCTCGTGCCCCAAGGGAGGGTCTCGAGCCAGCGAGGAGCACTGAGAGGCACGAGTTGGTGAAAGGCCTATTGAGGGGACCACAGAGGCCTATTCATGGGGCCCGGCTGCAGGGGTGCGGGGGAGTGTCCAGGGGCCCAGGGCTGCCTGGGACTCTCCCCAGAGAGGCCAGTTGGCCCCCCACCTTTGGGAGGGGCCAGGCGGAGCAGAGGCTGCTGCCAAGCCAGGAGTGCCCTCGGGAGGCACCTCCTCCACGGCAGAAACCCCCCAACTCCACCCCTCCCCAGCAGACCCTTCGGGGGCCCCCGGGCCTCTGAGGATAGACACAAAGCCCCCGTGACGTGGAGTCCTCTCCAGCTGGGGGCCCCACTGGGCTTCCTGGGCCCCAGGGCCTGTCCCTAGCCGGGCCACACCAGGCTTTGCCATAGGGGGGCCTTGAATGCTCTTCCCAGGGCTCTGCCCGCTTCCGTGTGAACCCTCAGATGGGGAGCCTCCCTAGTGCTTCTGACTCATGTAGATGCGGGACCTGGAGGCCCACACCCACGTGTGATGCGTCACCCCTCCCCTGAAGCTCGGGGGGGGGGCAGGGCCGTCCCCCACCCTGCTCCCAGCACCCGGCCTTGGAGAGCGGCCCTTGGTCAGTGTTGGCTCCGGATCAGACCTGGTGTGGATGGGGGGAAGGGGGCCGGTACCGGTGACCTCAGGCAGCCCCGGTCCTCACTGGCAAATAAAACCGGCTTCCCCGAGTACGGACTCGGGGAACGTAAGTATTGAGTGCAGTGCTTGGTGGAGCCTTCAGTGATATTCAAGTCCCTGGCGGGGGGGCGGGGGGGGGATGTCTGTAAATACGCCGTCGAGTGTTCGGACAACAGGAGGAGTAATTCCAGCGCTCTGAACACTGACCACCGTGGGCATTTGCTTGACTTCCCTCTGTCTGTTTCTTTCACTGGGGCAGTTCTGTAGTTTCATGGCCTGCTTTTTTGTTTTGGTTTTTTAAACTCTCTAGCTTATGCATTTTCCCAAGTACCTGTGCTGTTATTAAAAATATTTTTATGGGGGACGCCGGGGTGGCTCAGTCAGTTAAGGCAGTTAAGGCAGTTAAGCGGCTGCCTTCGGCTCGGGTCATGATTCCAGGGTCCTGAGATGGAGCCCCTCATCAGGCTCCCTGCTCAGCGGAGAGCCTGGTTCTCTCTCTCTCTCTGCCTGCCTCTATGCCTGCTTGTGCTTTTTCTCTCTCTCTGTCAGATAAATAAATAAAATCTTAAAAAAAGTTGAAAAAATAAAAATATTTTTGTGGAAAAATATCTTTGTGACTTTCTGAATAAGTAAACGTGACGCAAGGGCATCAAATTCAAAGGATGTGAGGAGATTGGCGGGGACAGAGTCTCCTTTCTCTGTGGCCTCTCTCGGGAGGCTGACACCAGTGGAGGCTGACACCGGTGACGGTGTGAGCGGCGCTTGTTACCCAGGGCGCCTGCCTGGGGGGCCCCGCTGCAGGAGACCTCGCACGTCCCTGCGCCTTCAAACTCCCAGCAACCCGGAGAGGTGGAGTCCCTTCCAACTACCCTTTTACAAGTGGGAAACAGGCCTCCAAGGGTTCGGGGCTCCCCGAGCACCTGCTGGGACTGTGGGAGCCTAGAGGGAACCCAGCGCCCGCACTCCTCTGCGTCTGCGCTCCCGTCTCCCCTGTCCCCCCAGCCCGCACTCATGGTCATGGGCAGCTGTTGGCTTCGGTATGAGACCCTCTAGCACCGTCTGCGCCACCTCGACCCACTTCCTCTATCCCAGAGATCTTACGGGACCATTGCAGTATTTTGCAAACACTGCTGTCATAATTACATAATTTGGAAAAAAAAAATCCCTCCGGGGTGGACTTGCCGGGTGGAAGGCGAGAGCAGGGGTGGGTCTTTGTCACCAGCCTGCCGTCTCCGTGGGAGAGTTTTCTCAGTGAGACATGAAGTCCTGTTCCTCTCCTTTCCCTTGCACCCGGGAGCGTGGTCAGGTGTTCCGATTTTTACAAACCTGCGAGGTGAAAAGTAGAATTCGATGGTTTTCAAAGAAGATTCCCCTCAAAGAAGAGGGGCTCGAGCCGATTTTCATGTTTGGAAAGCTGTTCGTATCTCCCTTCGCTGTCCAGTCTGTCTTATTTTATATGCATTATACGAAGCTTATTTATTAGGGAAATTCCTTTGTGACGCGTATGGTGCATTCTCCCCATAGACTTTTTTTTTTTTTTAATTTTTATGTCGTTTGATGAATCTTTTCCTTGAAAGCTTTGGTGTTCTACTTAGAAAGGCTTTCTCGTCTCTTGAGAGAATAAAAAATTCTCCTACAGGTTTTTTTTTTCTTTCTTCCTATGACTTTACTTTTAACGTTAAACGTTTTGCTCTTTTAGAATTTATGTTGGCGTGAGCAGGGACCCAGGCTTACTCTCTCCCCCTCGGCTAGCCGGTTGTCCCAGGGGCCGTGGCCAGAGGCTCGTCGTTTTCCTCCTGCTGGATTGAAGTGCGACCTTGTAAACAAAATCACACGGCGTCTCCTGTTTCGGGACTTTCTGTGCTCGTCCACAGATCTGTGTGTTTACCGTCCAGGCTTCATCAGTCACGGGGTTCATGTCACTTACTTGTTCTGTCGGCCTAAATGTATTGCTTCCTCTGGGCCAGGCACTGTTCGAGGACCAGAGTATGCAGCAGTGAACAAAATGGTCAAAGTGGAAACCCAGTCACACCTTCACGGAGCGCACGTTCTCATGGGGCGTCTCTGTTAAAACACAGATCGGTTCTAGGAGGGCAGGTGTTGGCAGACCATGGCCCCAGGCCAATTCTGGCCGGCTGCCTGGTTTTGTAAATAAACTTGGGTTGGAACCTAGCCACACTCATTTCTTTACGCATTGCTCCGGGTGATTTTGTAGTTGAGACTGGACCATATGGTCTGCAGAACCTAAAATATTTCCTGTCTGGACCTTTGCAGAAAAAAGCTCACTGGCTCCTGTCCTAAGAAAAGGCTGAAAGCCAACAAAATAAACAGGTAAAAACACAGACGATGTTATGTAGTGACAGGTGCAGGAAGTGGGTTCGGGAGTGCTCGGGGTGGGGTTGGCAATTTTAAATGGGGTGGTTTGGGAAGGCCTCGTGGAGAGGGTAGGTACTTGAGTAAAAGGGGCTTTTGAGCAGGGAAGCGACGAGAACTGATTGAAGCGTGAGGACCAGTTAGAAAGCTGTGCCAGGAAGGCAGGCGGGAGACGGTGGCTTGGCTTTGGGTGGAAGCGTGGTTTGCGGGAGGTGGTGAGCTTCCAGGCTTGTTTGGAGATAGAATCAGTGGGACGATGCAGATGTGAAGTCACAGTTGTGCGGGGGCAGGGAAAGCATGGTAGAAATTAACCAGTGTGTACATGACCAAATCTGTCCAGGAAAATGACGGAAAAGTTTCTGTTGGATTCAGCTTCTGGTTGGCACTGTAGGGTCAAGGGGTGTTTTTCGGTTTTATTAGCGTTGGGTGAGTCACAGTATTTTGTTTGCTGGGATTCTTTGGGTCCTGGGTCCCTGCTCCCTCCTTCGGTTCTGTTCTTCTCGCGGGCCGGTTTCTCCCGCAAGCTGACCTTCTGCACGAGGCAGGGCAGAGGCACCCCCCAGTTCTAGGGGTTTTAGGTCTGCAACACCAAGGGGTGACAGGAGGGCTTAGCTCTCTGCTGTCCCCTGTCCCCACATTGTTCTTTCTGAATTGTCCTGTCTCTTCTGGCTAATTCTGAAATATCCTCTTTGCATTTTCTATTGGCTCGTGTTAAATTACCAAATTAGTGGAGTCTCTCCTTCTGTGATTTGAATATTCCTACCTAAGAACTCGGAAAATCTTCAATCATTCAAGTCAGTTTTTTTCTTTTTTACAAATTCTGAACGGAGTATTTAAGAATTCTGAACGGAGTATCCTTTCTAACGAATATCGGTTTATCTCAAAGCTGTTGGTTTCTGGACGTACTGGTACTTTGTACTTACGACTTGTATTGTTTTTGGTTGAGTTTTTTGCATCTTCTAAGTCAGATACAATGTCATCTGTAAGTAATGTTAATTTTATCTTATCATCACAAATTGTATTATTAACATCTCATTGTCTAACTGCAACGTGTCTAGTACCTTCAGAGCGAAGTTAATCATAGTGAATTGTGATAATATTTAACTTGTTTCCTTTTCTACTTGATCATGTTCAAGGAAACACCCTTGATTCTTATTTTATGGAGTTTTTTTTTTTTTTTAATCAAGAAGGGGTATTGAGGGCGCCTGGGTGGCTCAGTTGGTTGAGCAACTACCTTAGGCTCAGGTCATGATCCCAGAGTCCTGGGATCAAGTCCCACATCGGGCTCCCAGCTCCACAGGGAGCCTGCTTCTCCCTCTGACCTTCTCCCCTCTCA
>CM052807.1:116317938-116379935 GCA_028533885.1 Nasua narica | reverse complement strand
GCTCCCACCCCGAGCAGCCGGGCGCATCCCATCTTTCTGGAAGGCCGGGCAGGTTAGGCGTGTAGGGCGCGCGCTCGCGATTCCCAAGCAAACTCCCTCCGTGTGACAAAAGTCAACACCTGCTAAGAAAACCTGTGGCAATTTTTCACAACTTTGAGGCTTAACTAAAATGATTTCTACAAAATATATTTTGGCAAAAACACCACGGTGGCATAATCGAACACGCTCTGGGTTTGAGCAACGTCTGGGTTCACCGTCTTCCACGTACAGAAACCATTTCCGAGCAGCATTTGGTTGGCCGGGAGCTGTGCTTTATGGTTTTGCATTTCCGTTGAAAGTTGATTTGCATGTTGGATATTTATTTTTCCTCAGTGTCTTCCTCTGATGAATCTGTAGTTGTTTTTTCTTTAGTGGGTATTTCAGATCAAATACAGACGTTACAACAATGCATAACCTCAGTGATTGAACCTTAATTTGCCCCCAAAGATTTCTTCTTCAGGTGTTTTCGGAGCTTTCACACGAGTTCCTTTCTAGAAATGCCGGAGGCGGACAGAGAGCACCCTGGGCCCTGGCTCTGGCCACACTGGGTCAGCCACGGGGTCGGGGCGCCCGCGGACGGGGTTTGATCCCAGGCAGTATTTGCAAAATCCAATCAAAAGAGATGCATTTCAAGCTTAGCTCCCAGTCCCCATAAAGCAGTAGCTTTTTCTCAGAACCTCTTAAAAAGGCCTTGTGCAATTGGAAAATGCCTAGCATCAGAGTCAGGAGTCCCTCCCGACAGGCTGCCTGGTCTGCAGGAAGATGTTTCTGGGCCCTGGCGCTCTAGCGCACGTTTCTCGAGCGGACTCCGCCTACCAGAGTCTGATGGAGGCTCGGCGGTGAGCTCACTTGTCCCGGCAGACCGACTCTAAGTTGTGTCTCAGGTGATGGGCAGGCGTCAGGCCTCCGCCCCGGCGGGAACTTAAGACCAGGAAGTGAAAACACAGAAGGGGAGGTCTGAGAGGAACACATATGCAAATCTAGAAATACAGTGCAAACTGTCCCATCAAGGACGTCTCTCGCAAACACCCGTTGCGTTAGGAACATCCGACCCGGGAGAATTTCCGGAAGCAGCATCACCAAGGGGAGACTGCGTGAGCAGCAGGCAGTGTGGTAGGTAAAATTTTGAAAAGACAATGTCTTTGTTGCCATCCAACCCCCTTCTCATTAAAGAGGTAGGAGGAGGCCCCTTGAAAACAGTCGCCTGAAAAATATTTAACAGCTCTTCCTGGAGAAAGCTGCGCGAGAACCTCATCCTAGGGGCTGCCGCCTCCTCAACGCTAATGCTGCTGTTTGGGTCCTTCTGGTCCGTCCTTGAGGAACTTGTAGGAGCTACTGTCGTGCCCTAGCTTTAGAAATACATGTGGAGGGGAAAATGTAAGATAAATTAATCCATACACTATCCTAGTTCATTGTATATAGACATGCTGAATGGATAAACCTGCTGTATTTTGTGCTTGATTGTTAAAATGACGGGGAGAACAGCTGGAAAACTTATGTGAGAAGGGAAAATGTTTGTTTTGGGGGATGATAAAAAACAAAAGACGTCCTTTCTTTTGCTCACAGCTTCATCGCGTCCCTCCTGACTTGGCCTCTACATAAGCTGACAGGTTTGATGACATTATTTCTTTTCCTGTGTGTGGACTAAGGGTCTTTCATCTTGGAACCTGACTTTAATAAAACAGATTGATTGCTCAGTTTGAAAGAACCATGGTTTTTAGTGAACTTTAATATTTCGAACAAACAATTTTGTTTGGAAGATTTTAGACCGTTCCGGAAGCCGGTCAAGTTGGATCCTTTAATGGGCGCATACACACACCTTTGAGCTGGGCGCTGGGGACAGTCCGCATGGGTCTGCGGCTCCCCTGGGCGCGTGGGACCCAGGCCTGGGTTTTCACAGCCCTATCTCCCTTCCCGGGTGCAGAGGTGGAGGTGAGGCATGTGTGCAGAGGCTGGCACAGTTGTCCCCCTCCTGGAATGTGCCAGAAGGGCATCATGGCGGAGCAGGGACGTGGCCTGTGGGGGGCGGGGCGGTTCTCAGTGAGCGTGTGTCAGAACCCTCTGTTGAAACTCACACGGCCAGGGATGAACGTATTCTAGAATTAGTGGTGAGGTTTGCACAGTTCTGTGACTATACGAACAATGACTGAACCCTATACTTTAAAAAGTGTGAATTTCTCAAAAAGACAAAAACCACGCCGTTCTCCTCCCCGCCACCATTTCTAACTAGTTCCAAGGTGTGGCCACCGCGGCTGCGAGCTCCGCACTTGGGAGAACCCCGTTCTCAGCGGCCCACCCACCAAGTACCTACCGTGGGGCTGGTGCGTTTGGGGGACAAACACCCTCTTTTGTCACTTGGTTCCCCTGGGACGTTACTGCTTCGGCCAGTCAGCTGGGTCTCCAGCAAGCCTTTCCAGGACACACCTCCCACTCAGCCCTTGACTCCAGAATCGTATCGCGACTCAATTACAGTCGAACCTGTTAATGCCTTCGTAGCGATTGCCTAGATCACTCAAAGTTTCAAGCTCTAGAAACACAACGCGTTTTTTCCTTGATCATCTTCACCTTTAGTTTTAAAATGTCCTCAGGAGAAGGGGCGCCTGGGTGGCTCTGTGGGTTAAAGCCTCTGCCTTTGGCTCAGGTCATGATCTCAGGGTCCTGGGATCGAGGCCCGCATCGGGCTCTCTGCTCAGCGGGGAGCCTGCTTCTCCCTCTCCCTCTGCCTGCCTCTCTGCCTACTTGTAATCTCTCTGTCAAATAAGTAAATAAAATCTTAAAAAGAAATGGAAAAAAACTGATTCATAAAAAAAAATGTCCTTAGGAGGGTTCACAGATTTTTGATAGAGAGGGACCTGGACACACGTCCCAAATCCACGTGTGACCTGTAAGAAGTGCACTCACCCGCCCCAGCGCCCAGGTTAGGGAAGCGCCCCGGGGAGCCCGGGGGCCGTGACACAGCTACCAATCCCGCCTTGTAAGGACGGGAATCCCACGCGGCCGACTCTCGGCTGGTTCGGAAGCAGCCGCGGGCACGCAGGGGCCCAGAGGAAGCACAGCCTCGGCCGCCTGGGGGTTTCGGCGCCGCCCCGCTCCCGCTGGCCCACCGCACTTGTATTGAACCCCGGAGCGTCGCAAAGGAACATGAAAGTGTCAAACGCTGATTTTGTTTACTCTCCATTTATTCACATTTCATGGATTATTACACTTCCTCAAAAACTAATACAAACTGAGATTACATTGTCTGACAATTCAAGTATTTTAGTTTTAGAAAACAATTTCCTATGTAAAATAGAAAGCAAACAACTTATCTGATTGCTAAGAAGTCTTCTATCTGTTACGCTCGCGTCTGCGTCAAGCAGGGTCTGGAGTCCCAACCACGACTGCCTCTGGCCAAGACCGTGCCGGTCCTCACAGCGGGACTGGACGGGCTCCTTGCAGTCCCGTCAGCACCGCGGGACACACCGGTTTCTACCACAGATTCTCACTTCCAGAATGAGAACCAATACCCAGGGGTTGGGAGCGAGCCATTCGGTGTGCAAATCCTTCGAAATGCACTGTGCTTGCGTTCTGACTTCAGAAATCAAAGAAGAACGGACAGATGCTCAAAAGACGTGTTTAACTTTAAAATGAAACCACAAACGCTTTCTCAGTGCTAACTTGCTCTGCACTCGGATAGTAGGATGGGATTTTTTTTCCTCTCCCAGAACAGGTAGATTCTTTTTGGCATGCAGCGTATCAAAAATATGATTTAGAACTGAAATTGTAAAACTATAATCCTTTTCAAGAAAATTCATAAATGGTCAGACTTGTCCTTCCCTGGAAAACAATCTACACTGCTTTAAAAACTGGACACACATTTCCAGCCCGTAATTCTAAAAACGAAGACGGCACACGCTCATTTTTTTGCTTACTGGGGAACACTCAAAAGGAGGACACACACCAGTTTAAAAAAGGCCACTGGGACACTCATTATTGGTCAAGATGCAACACAACTCATTTCGGATTAAAGGTTAAAAACACCTCCCTTTGGGCCACACATATGATATATGTCATAGATCCTCTAACTAAATACAAAAATTTCAGTCTGCCTTAAACACTTTAAAGCCTAATTTCTAATATTTTTGTTAAAAATAAATCCAACTAAATGCACGGGGTGGAATTTAGCTACTAATACAGCGGGGGGAGAGATGGGCCTTCTGGGGGCCAAAGGGGTCTCTTCCCCCACGTAACATACAAATATTTAGGTTTTACAGGAAAAGCCACACACACTCAGGCTCTTTTATATGAATACACAATTAGAGTCCAGCAATTTCCTCAAGGGGAAGCATCATGAATTGGGAGTCACTGCGCACGCGTCACACCTGTCCCCGTAATTGTCACTTTAACAGTCTTAGCAGCAATTTGCTGGGAATGTCGGGAAAAGAGAAAGCCACACATACCCACCGATGCAAAAAGATTATGAACTTTCTCCGGGGGCGGGGGGCGGGGTGAAAGGTGACCCAATCCTGATGCCGTCGGGCCACGTTTGGCAAACATCCCACTGGCCTCGCAGAGGCCAGCGCGGCACTCCCCGAAAGTGCCCGAGTGGCCTCGCGGCTCCTGGGGACCACGGGTGGGCCACACAGGACAGAAGTCTGTGCCCTGCATTTCCCTATCCTCCTAGCGGCTGGACGGCCTCCCTCAAGGCCGGGTGGGCCACGGCCGCTGTTACCACTGCCGACCCCCGTGTGCTAGAAATCACCTGTAACACCCAAGAGTACTCTCGATGCCGCAAAGAAACTGCAAAAGTAACCGCCACTCCATCCCTGGCTGTCCCAACCTGGGAGCCTGAGCGCAGCCCATGAGCGTACGCACCCCTCACTGCGCCCATCCACAGTCCCACGCGGGCCGGAGTCCCTCGCCGGCCTCAGGAAGCGAAGTGCAAGAACCTCCTGGTCAGTTGTTGGCCGACGGACGGCCACGCCTCAAGCATCCGAGTTAGCGCACCGCGTCAGAGAATGGTTTCCCTGCCCCCTTTCTAAATCTCTAAAAATTAGAGCTTCTTTTAAAAAAAGCAACTGTACTATCTACAATTATTTTCTAGAGTTGTCTAAGTCAGAAGACATTACATACTGAAGATCGGAACAATACCAGCGTGAGCCCTCAGGCACGGACCCTGAGCCTTGAAACAAGATCATACGGGACCAGCATCGGATGATGACCGAGGAATGAAAGTGGACATTTAAACGTGAAAATCTGTATCTAATTCATGTGCCCAGAATCTTCCAAGAGCGCGAGGATCCGGGGCCGGACAGCTGCGGGGAAGGGACGCAGCTCTGCTCGCGCATAACCGCAGCTCCCTTCCAAATGGACATACTGAGTATCTCGTAAAAAATGGAAACTTTAGGTATCAAATGCAGAATGTACTTCTGTCTAAAGTTAAAGGCAACACTGACACACACACTTCCAACTCCATTACCTTATTGCATGTTTCCTGGCTAATTCACATGGCTCATGTCCAGTACAAGCTCCCAGGACCGTAAGCAGTAAGCAGCTCTCAGACCCCTAGGGTTCATCGTGGTACAAAGAGCTAAGACGTCTTCTTTCTTCTGTGCGATGCTCTAACTTTGACTTAACTTTCATTTCTGCAAGGCCTTGTTGTCACTGGTTTACTAGAAACTCTAAGCTACCAAATTTGTGCTTTTAAACCTCTTTCCTGGCGATCCCCCTCTATTGACTTTGTCTGCAGGGGAGCAGAGAAATAAGAGCACCTCAAGAATGAAACTACAAAACCAGAGAACAAGCTACTTGTTTCCTTTTCAAATGGAAAAGCAGTTCCTCAAGCAGGTAAAGCAGCCCACAGGGTGAAAAGGCCAACGTCTGCAAATAAAAAGCTAAAGTCTAATGCCGAGGGGGAGCAATCCGGGACTCCTGGTTCAGCTTGGACAAAGCGATACGAGTAAGCAAAGGAAAAATACCTCGGTCAGAGTGTGGCAGCATGATTCGTTTGGGAAGAGCGCTGTTCTCCGGAGAGAATGCTACAGGCAAGCTTCCTCCTGGACACGGGGGCTGCCGGCGAGCCTTGCCAGCGGTGGCGACAGACCCCAAAACCCGTGGATCGGGACAGCCTTTGGGAAGTCTAATTGATACCCTGATTTCAGCCTATTAAGAAACCACTTGTGGTCAGTTTTATAAATGAACATTAAAAATCTTCCAAAAAAATCTCAAACGTATCTTACACACTAGACAGTTCTTAAGAAGGGAGAATATGGGTTCTTGACACTTAACATTTAAAGGTTTTATTGGCCATATTAATCTTCCTCACAAAGTTTTAAGTTACCTCTAAGTTCTTAGAATGTCAAAGTAAGAAGAGAAGAAAAACTGACGAGTCTAAGGGGTGGTGGGGGCACAGCAACTTGCCGGCGATCCTTCAGCCCAAGTGTGTTCAGGCATCCTTTTTCTCCAGTAAAATTTTGTGCAACTCATCCGCGTCCTCGCCTGTTTTGACCCGGATTAACATGGTGACAGGGACGGTGGCGTTCTTCTCGTCGATGGGCGGGTTGGGAACACAGACGATCAAGACGTTGTTCTTCCCCGTCCGGGAACACGGCATGTTGGGTGGGATCAGAACATTCAGCAGTATGTTGCCTGCACGTCGACACAGGAAAAAGGACACGACGATCACACAGACCACACTACAGGTCCCTGAGACCACAGCCTTAGCGCGCGACACGGGAAACACAGAAGCCCTCCCGGACCGAACGGATCTAAAACCGGGCGCCGTCGGGAAGGTTGGGGAGAAGGGCCCGGCTTTTCCGACGCGGGTGCCAGCACGGTGTCCCGCAGGCAGGCCCGCGAGGCCCCACCACGGAGACGCGGCCGGCCCCCCGAGAGGTGTCCGTGCTCACACCGGAGGAAAGCCACGCGGGCAGGACCCGGAGCCTCCACGAGGTCACCCCGACAGAAGCAGAACGGTCAGCAAAGAAAGCTCTCTGTGGCCCGCAGGCTAAGAGCTCTACGACCGTGACGCGTCGCCCACAGGAAAGAGAAAGCCGCACAAAAGTTTCTGCACCCGGCCCGGCCTCGCGGTGCCCACTGCTCCCCCATGGGACCAGCTCCAGACCCCCGGCCCCCTCCTTCCGGTGGGTCATTCTAAGGGCGAGGCTGGGGTGCGGCGAAGGGGAGCTGGCAATGTGTCATCCCCTGCACACAGCAGATTCCTGTAGACGGTCAGTTCCCCTTCTGTGGCTACTAAGCCGTCCAATTCACCTGTAGCTTCCTAGTCACGTTTCTAACACAAAGTAACACGAAAACCGTCCTGATTGCTTCCTTTAACACATCTGCGTTTTCTTACGAGGCTGTTACTCGATTCAGCCAATAAATAGTCAGTAACTACAGGAGGCATCTACCCCTCAAAACACAGCGCCACACTTGAAAACCTCCCTGGCTGGAATCCGCAGGGCCGAGGGCCGGTGCGCCTCGCGGTCGGCAGCATTTCGCGCCTCGGGAAACACGGGTACTCACCTAAGTTGGTGTCTGCCCGCACTAACAGCTGCGTCTTCTGATTGGCCGTAGGCTTTAAATGCAAAGTACCCACACCTTTCTCTTTAAATTCGTTGTCTTTCTTGTAAAACAGTTTACACCTGCGGAGAAAACGCAGCGAGGCCATCAGAGGCCATCAGACAAGTTTCCTCCCAACCGCCGTTCGCACTCCTGCTGGAAAGGCCCCGGACTCCGACTGGGCCTGGGTACAAACCCAAATAAGAAAATCGGGTCACGTGTCCTAGAGCCCTCCCCTATTTTCCCAATTATTAAAAAAGTGGGTCACGTGCGACTTGGAAAAAATACTTTCTGAAGCTTCTTATTCTCGATTCAGTCCCAACCGCTGCAAACGCTCCACACCCGATGCGCTCCTTTGTTCTGATCTGCTCCTTTCTGGCATAGGAACAAACACAGGCCCCTCGGCCCCCATCGCTCCTCCCCTTTTTCCTATTTATTTTTGAATTTTCTTCAGGACTCCTTCAATTTTTGATCTACCAAAATGCTGAAATTTTGGAAATCATTTTTTTTTTTTAATTTGAGAGAGAGAGAAGAGAGCGAGCACAAGCAGGGGGAGAGGGAGAGGGAGAAACAGACTCCCCACTGAGCAAGGAGCCCCAATGCAGGGCACGATCAGGACCCCAAGGTCATGACCTGAGCCAAAGGCAGATGCTCCACTGAGCCCCCCAGGCGCCCCGGAAAACACTGTTAAGCAAAGCCTGACAGTAATGTAATCCCACGCCTCCCCAGCCGGCCGTGTCCCGCAACTCCTTGGGTCATGAACACGCAAGTCCATCCGCTGCCACTCGTCTGATTCATTCCGATTAGTAAAGAAATCAGTCCTGTACAGGTCATCGGCATAATTAAATTTAAAAAGCAAGCAAAAGGAACTGTTGGATTCTTTTTTTTTTTTTTTTAAAGATTTTATTTATTTGAGAGAGAGAGAGCATGAGAGGGGAGAAGGTCAGAGGGAGAAGCAGACTCCCCGTGGAGCCGGGAGCCCGATGTGGGACTTGATCCCAGGACTCCGGGATGATGACCTGAGCCGAAGGCAGTCGCCCAACCAACTGAGCCACCCAGGCGTCCAACTGTTGGATTCTTAAAAGTTCTCAGAAATAATAACACTTGGGAATTCCACAGGATATTGTGACTATTAAACACTGCTGACTGTCCAAAATTTCTGTATTTTAAAAAAACACATCTAGCAAAGGTTCTAAAATGGCACAACTGACTTTTCTGTAAATATGTTTGTTAAAAAGTACTAATTTCATTTCATCGGGATGAAATGGTTCAATACTTCTCCTTAGCTTTCTTCTGAAAGCACCAGCTCTCCTATAAAAACAAAAGTGAACAAAAAACCAAAACTGCTCTCATCACGGGAGAAGAAATAAAGGGCTGGACACGGTGCAGAACTTTTTGGCTGAGAAAACCCACAAGGGCCAACCAGGTCTCCAGGACGGGAGGATCCTTCCTGATGAAGAGCAGAAGTAAAACCAAAGGGAGGTCAGTGAGCAGCTGATTTTCTTTGTGCAGAAAGAGGGGGGAGGAGGAAGGAGACAGGTGGGAAAATGACAAGCCTGTCTCTAAGGCACTTCAGAAGCAAGAAAGAACAAAACTACTAGAAAAGAGTAGGTAATGCCCAGCAGGAAATTTCTAGAATCCGTTTGTTTTCCAATGAACAGGTCAAAAATTCTCCCTCGTTCCCATTCCAAGAGCAGGCACAGCCTGCCCCCAGGACGGGATGCTCAGCAAATCCTGTGGGATTGAGCTCGCCCCAGAGGCCACCTTCCACATCTCTGAAAACTCGCTCAGCACGTGGGCTCCTGGGACTCTTACTTACTTTTTGGAGTAAAAAGCATCTTCTTCTTTTACTTCAGTAACTACTACTTTGGGCGGCTCATCATTCTCTTCTTCATCTCCGCCTTTTAGAAAAACAACACTAACTTAGTAAAATTCAAATCAAGAGCTTAAAAATGTCACAAAAGAAGTTACCCACCCCCCAATACCTCAACCTACAAATTCCTTGTAAGATGATGCAGAAATCGAGAGCACACATCTAACTGGGGCGGGGTGGGGAGCTCACTGGATTTTAATTATTTTATGAAAAATTCGGATACTTTTTTATGTGAGCATGCTTCTCTCTTCTAAATGTTAATTTGGAGAAAGCCTCGGAATGAAAAACTGCCCAGGCTTATGACTCGGTGCAGCAATTTTTACACAAAAATAAACACAGACTCCAGATTACCCACTGGAAAAGGAAAATCTCCGACAGGCTTCTCACAGCTCCATCCCCAGAGGCTCCTGGGACACCGTGCATCCCCCCCCCCCAAGGAACAATCAAAGAGGAGGACAATAAAGCTGGTCACGGGGCAGGCTGTCAGAAAAACCGCCCCAAAGCGTGAGCGGGCTGCATCTGCGCGCCCCTACGTCTACAGCCTCGGGGCCCTGGCGCCCCCCAGGGGAGATCTAAGACACCCCGATGCAAACAACGGGCTTCAGGACACACACTAAATCTAACAGCAACTCTGGGAAAAACAATTCTGGTGCTCAAACAAGTCAAAGGGACAAGACTGAAACTCCCAAGAAGGCAGCTGTGAGCGAGGCTCCCCAGGGCGGGCCCAGGCAAGCGAGACTGGAGGCGCAAACAAGTTCACGGTTTCTGGCGAGCGGAGCAGCGGGGCCACCAGAAGAGCAGGGAGGGGAGGGCTTTGCCATCAGACCGTGTGGGGACCTGGCCTCACTCAGTCCCGCGCACAGGCAGCCTTGCCGTTCCTGGGACGGTCCGGGGAGCAGGACCGCTCTCCATCGGTCATCTTTAGGGCAGAGGAATAAAAGGGGAGATCTTCAGTCTATGCTTTGCTCTGGAGGGCCCCTGCCTGAGGATGGGCTCGAAGGAAGGGAAGTTTCGCCCCCGGGAGAAAACAGCCTGTTTCTTTCGTTCCCAAGTGTCAGGAAGTGAACACCTCCTACGGGATGTACTTTTTAACCGCTTACAAATAAGTGACTTCACAAAATGTGTTCACAACCGCCACGGGATGAGGAGGGACCAGGCTGTCAACCCCTCTTTCCAAAGAGCTAAGAATAGTGAGTGAAGGGACTGTGACTCCGGCCCAGTTTGGGGCACTGATGCCACCCGAGGCGGATGCTTCTGGAAAGGCGGCTGCCGTCCAGACACGTGGAGGGAAACCCCACCTGTTTGTTCCCGGGGCTGCGCAGTCTCCCTTTTTTATTCAGGGCAGAGCACTATTTTGCCAGGAGACTCACCTACGATGAAATCTCCCAAATACAAGACATGCCAGACACTGACGACCAATTCGTTAAGACCCAACCCCCGTGCACTGCTAATTCACTGCATTTTCTGAGGCGCCCAACCATGCGTCTAATGCTTTTCCAAGTCACTGTGCGGGATGTTGTTAGAGGCTTCCCGCGTACTTTTAGATTCCCCACCCTCACAGCAGCCCTGCAAACGGGTCTCACTCCACCCCACAAAGAGGGAAGCGGCAGGGCCGACAGCGTCCGAGCACACTTCCGGGAAGCGGCGGGATGCCACCGTGAACCCCCATCCACCCGAACCACAGAGCCACGCTCGTGCCGCTGAATCCGAAACTCAGCTCCGAGACAGACCTAGAAGGATACACTTTACTGTTACCTTTGTAGTCGCTACTGCCGCCTTCGGCCTGTACCTCCAACGTTTTCGCGGAAAACGGTGAAGACGGGGGTTTATTCTGGGTCAGATCTTTGCCAAATAAACTGGAGTTTCCAGAAGAAAACGAGAACCCAGTCAGGGGGCCGGAGTTTAAGGAGCCCAAGACAGAACCGTCGGCCTTCTTGCCGAAGCTGAATGAGGCGCCCGCGGCCCCGGCGGCCGGCTCCGTCGTCCTCTCCGCGCCGTCCTCCGCCCTGCTGCCGGCAAACGGGAACGCCGGGTCTTGCGGCGGTTTTGTTGCCCCGAACAGGGAAGGGGACTGGGTCGCAAGCGGCATTTTATTAGTTTCGCTTTCGGCACTCCTGCCGCCACTGCTCCCGTGCTGCTGTTCGATGCCCGCGAGGTACTTCTCGTAGTCTTTAAAGATGGGCGTGAGGTCGCACAGGGGGTTGGTGTCCACGTGCTTCGCGATCCAGTCGCGAACGGAACAGTTCAAGGCGGCCAGCTGCTTGTGGTAGGCGCTCCGGGGGCAGGCGGCGCTGGAGGCGAGGCCAGAGGAGCAGGGCTGCTGGCTGTCACCATTTGTCTTGGGAGTTAAAACCTTTTTATCGACCACGGAGGTAGGACCATTGGCAGCAATAGATCCTGTAGGGAATTGAAGTTTGAAGAGTTTACTGAGAAGCTGATTTGATTATATGACCTGGATTTTTATGCTGTTCTGTCTTCGTATTTTCTGCTTTTATCGTAGCCTGCGTTTTTGCGACAGATCAGGAAGTGTGTGCACATCTGCTATTTAGGAACCGGTGACCGCCAAAATTAAACTTTATATAAGAACAGGGTCTATGATGTGCTTGCCTTAAGCTTCTACAGTTTCAAATAATTTTTTCTTTGAAAAGGAAGCCGGCTTCCCCCAGAACTGTCACCATAGTTAGTAGAAGACTCCATCCCCAAGGCCGTAGGGGATGTACATGTAACATACACGTAATGTAATGTATATATTAATGCAGTTAAAACCCCAACAGGAAGTGCCGGCTTAGTCACACTACACACTCTGCCTCATTAAAACACAACAGTATACATTTAAAATAACTAGCGAAGTATAACCCAACCAGCCAGGATCGCTTCTGAAAACCGAAGACTGGAGCCCATGATTCCATTCTCTGTTGGTAATCCCAACAGTTCTGGACCAATTCTCTCAAAACAGGATCACGCAGTCACCACATCCCGGGTGAAATAAATCTAGAGGGGAGGACCCGTAAGTTCCCCATAGGTGTGGACCACACGGCAAGTCCTTGGTACAGAGGACGAACGAGCACGTGGGAAGGCAGGTCTTTCCAGAGGGTCCACTAAGAGCTTCCTCTTCGCCTTTGACCCCATAGGTCAGTTCTGAGGGTCATTCTCATTTCACAGTTGAAGATTTCGAAGCTCACAGGCTAAGGAACTTGACCAGGGTCGCAGAGCCAGTGATTACTAGCAGAGCTGAGAACAGAACCTGGGTTATTATTTTGTCTCAAACGCCTGTGCTCTACTCACTCTGCAAAGAGCCAACATCTCCCTAATTCCCACCCCTTCCATTAGGACGCTGTTTCTGCTCATGTAGTCCCAAGACCCAGGATAAAGTACAAGGAAAACATCGTTGCAAAGTTATTTTTCTGACTGTCTTTACACAGATGTGAGCGGGGGAAGGAGGACCTACTCACCAAAGGCTGCCTTGCTCTCCGCGGCTCCCCTGGTGCTGGAGAAGGGAGGGGCGCTGGTTATGCCGCTTCCATTAGACAGTCCTTCCAGAGGCTTCCCTCCAGCACCATTGCCAAATCCAGAAAACCCTCCTCCTCCAGAAGGTACAACCAAACCTTTAAAACCTTTAAAGGCCCCTCCACTATCGGACTGAAACATAAAGAAAGAGCACGTTAGAGGACTCCAGGCTTCCTAAGCAAATAAGCAAGTGTGTAACAGGCCCGTGTCAGCTGAGAAGCACCCAGAACCCTTACAGGGCCAGCACCGAGGAAAAGGAGCAGCAGGCACGGGGACAAGGACCTGAGACTGACTTCACTCATAGTGACAGCTCTGCAGCTGCCTTCCTGACACAGCCATGAAGATAGGGACTTATAGTGAAACTTGTTTTTAAAAATGTATTTTAAGATATAGAAGGCAAAAAAGACTAATGCTATCAATTTGTGTACACAGCCTCAGAATTATAACTAAAAACAAACATTCTAAAACGACTAAACCCCAAATGAAGCATTTTTCTTGTACTACTCCATCAAAGACCATTAGCCTAAGGGAGCTGTAGAAATACCAAGTCAGGCTGACTGACGAAAGTATCTCACCCATTCTCCCATCACTTCCTAAAGCACTCCTGTAGCTTTTAGCTTCTAGAAACGTGAGCAGTTGACTCTCGAATCTAGACCTTCCTTTCGTTGAGAAATCCAGAGGCAGCATTTTTATTCCCCTTTTTCTCCATACTTCCATCAGTAAGGTCCTTCTAGTAGACCTTTCCCACTGCCCCTGGCTTCCTCACATCTCCAACCCACGATGCTCTGGAAATATCTGGCACTCCTTATGAGCTTCTAAAACTGCTCTCTGCCTTGCAAACTCTCGGAGGAATGTTCCTCAGTTTGCATCGCTCTGCTGAAGGTTACCCCCCCCCATTCAAAACCAGTGGTTACACCACAGGGGGCACGATCTGCTTCCTGGATCCAAGATCCAAGGGAGGCTCAAGGAAATATTCTCGGAAACACATCACAGAAAACTTGCTTCCAAACATCCGCGGGAGTGCAAACCTTATGTTTTCACCAAATGAATTATAACCGTGAGCTCACAAAAATATTACTTCAACTAGAAACTCTTCATTTTCTGAGTGGGTCGGTAAGCCTAATAATCCTGCAGTTTTCAATTTCAGATGGTTACTGACCACGGATACAATTATGGCAAAAAAAATTAAGCAAATAAGGCACAAATCTTAACTTGTATGAATTTTAATGCGTGTAATAAATTCAGCTCAGGCCCTGACCCTGGTTTCTGACAATCCAATACCCCAATACAGCAAACCCACGGCTACCGTCCTACAGCCGCACTCCGCGGACGAAGGGGAAAGCTGCGAGTGGCTCCTCAGAGCCTAGTATTCTACGTGAGATTCAAAAGTTACAGTGATTTTAGCAGCAAACTGGCTCTAGAATCATCACAAAAATTCAAGAACCACTGATTTAAAAAAAAAAAAAAGGAACAGGAGTCACTCAGAAAAAGGACGGAAGGGAAGAAGAAACTGTCCATTTGGGCCCCATGGAACGGACACGTCCCTGGGCCCGCCGGTCTCCCTCACTTGTTTTTCTCCGTGGCACTTAGAGAAAAACAAAAACCACACACTCCGTGTGTCTCTGCCACCATCAGGATGTAAGTTCCACAAGGCACGGGGATTTTACTTCCTCTTGGTTCTGCCCACCGATGTCCCCCAGCGCTCAGCAGGCCTGCTGGGATGAATGCACAAAAGCACGACAGGCGGCCCCTGAGTGACACGGGGGTCAGGGGCGCCGACGCCCCTCCCTCATTAACCACCCCCCACCGCCCGCGTATAAATGGACTAGGCCACTCGAACCCATGTGGTTCAACAGTCAACTCTTCATGGGAAAAGGCACATTTCAGCACTGAAGTGGGTGACACACACTTTAATTTCTCATTATACAAGTTCTAAAAGTTACAGCGGAAATGATCATGTGGATTTCAACTATCCGTGTTCATTTCCTTTAACAGCCAGAGGGCTCCCCACCCCTTCCCCTGGGGCCAAGTCTGACTGTGGTCTATGTGGTTTCCATGGTCTCCACCTCTTCACGGTCGTTCATAAGAGGCACCATCCCTCCTGGAGGCGGTCTTCTTTCCTTCGGCTTCTCAGTCTACTCAAGCTGCCGCTCTCAGCTATACCCCGGTTTCACCCTCCGGCACGGAGACAGCTCCGAGAGCGGCATCCAGCTGTCACCCCTCCTCCCGCACCAGGTAAGCACCCATAGACGTAGTGGGCTCCTACAGACCCTCGCTGGGATGGACCCCAGGCCCTGAAAATACATTTCCCCAAGGAAACCTTCACTTCCTCCCTAATTAAGCTGTCCTTCCCCGGCTCTAAGTTCCTGAGCGAGCTACGGGACTTCACTAGGCTAAGAATGAAATCGACCAGAGGAAACTGAACAGGGCCCTGAAGAGGTGCGCCCAGTGGGCTCCTCCCAGCTGCCGCCCGGGGCCTGCACACCAGCAAACAGCCAGGCCACCAAATCAGTGCGCAGGCGTCTTGGATGTGTTTGAGGGCCGAGGACTGTACGGGGGAAGTGTTATTAAATGTGGAGAGATGGTGGAATGCGAACCCCATGACCTCAGGAGTTACAACTCATCTTTTAACCCTTGTGAACACAGGAAGGAAACACTGTAACTCACTATATTAGGAAGAAACTCCGCATGTGAAATGCTTGCCTTACAGCTAAAGGACTCCCCGGGGCCTCCCTGCCACGCCTCAATGGAGGGAGCAGAGGGACTGCGGGAACACCCCGCGTTTCCCTTCCTTATTCCACCTGCCACCCGCTCCTCTTACTGCCCCGCAGCCCGAATTTGTCTAGATCGACACTGTATTTCACAGCTGGATAAGGTGCACGTCTCATACTTATTGTTTTTTATCTCCCATGGTAAACCTCAAAGATTTTTCACGAGTAGAGTAAGCATTTTAAAAAGCATTTATCCATCTGACTGCTTCCAGAGGTAGAAATGCTCTGTAATTAGAAATCAAATTAGTGTTTAATACCAAAAGCGGTAAGAAAACACTCACTTCAAATCCAACATTTCTACGCTTTGCTTTCTTTATGGCTCTATTCTTCAAGACTTCCTCACTGGCCACTGAGAAGGTTCCCACCTGCAGGTGTACAAATTAAACGCAGTAAGATGAGGTCCAAAAGGAGAAGAAATGCTGAACAAAAAAGCCTGACAAAACGCATCTTAATATCTGCTGGTTCTGAAGTACTGTTAATACTGTGAACAAGTCATGGAGAGGGCACACTACAATAAAGTTTACGTGTACTGTTCATCTTGTGCCGCCCAGAGCTATTTAGGTGAATCCGAAATCTTCCCGATCTATACAAACCCAGGCTTTGAATCATAACCCAGAGGAGGGCACACAGGAAAGTTCTGACAAGACTAAGACCGTCAAAAAGTCTGGTAGAGGGGCGCCTGGGTGGCTCAGTTAAGCGTTCGACTCTTGATTTTGATTCAGGTCATGATCTCAGGGTCATGAGATCAAGCCCAGTATTGGGCTCCGAGCTCAGCATGGAGTCAACTGGATATTGTCTCTCTCCCTCTGCATCCCCCCATCTAAAAGTAAGTAAATAAAATGTTAAAAAAAAAAAAAAAAAGTTTGGTAGAAAACTATTCAGGACCAGCTCTTCAAATTTCAAATATATTCAAAGGTAGGACTAAAACTTAAAATAAAAACCCAGTTTTAAGAAGCAAAATCTATTCTTCAAAAGCCGAAAGATACCTTAAAGATCATTTAACACTTGGTACGAGCCAGTTCTCAAACCCAGATGCCCAAATCTAGGATCTTACTACCGCAGGTTTCAAAAACAGAGTTTGCTTTTATCAACATGCACTTGATTTTTAAGAGAAACCTTGCCCATCATCTCAGAGCCCACTGGCACATGCGGGGCTCGAAGGGACCCCGTTGCGGCTGTTCTTCCCAGTGGCTAAAGGAACTATGCCCACAATCAGGAATTTGCTGAAGATCTTTGGCTTTATTTCAACCTTTCTTTTACCCTGTGGGGCTGGCGTAAAATACTTTTTGTAAGAAGCTGCCTCAATAGTTATTACAGATCACGTTAAACTTAAAGAGATCTCTACACTAAAGAGAAGGGACCATTTGGCTATACCTGTCCTGAATTCAATGTAAGGTCCCTTCAGACTCATTTTCATTCCTGAAATATGTTAATGTCAAAGCAAATCATTAGTAATCATTAATCGTACTAGGCACATAATGTAACACTGTGCATAAGACCTGGAAAAAGTTACCAAAGAGTTGGCTAAAAAGCACCAAGCACCAAGTCAGTTAGAAATGTTAAAAACCTTGTCAAAATATTAATAGATATGTGATTTCGGTTTCCTTAAACATACTAATACGTATATTTGTAAAGGAAAAAATGTTCATACTACAAGACAGATTCAGAAAGAAGGAAGATGGTTTAAGAATAAGCTTGGAACACACTTTTGCAGAGTTTTTGTTTTTTTTTAAAGATTTCATTTATTTATTTGACACAGAGAAAGAGAGAGAGATCACAAGTAGGCAGAGAGGCAGGCAGAGAGAGGGGGAAGCGTGCGCCCTGCTGAGCAGAGAGCCCGATGCAGGGCTCGATCCCAGGACCCTGAGATCATGACCTGAGCTGAAGGCAGAGAGGCTTTAAACCACTGAGTCACCCAGGTGCCCGCCCCCCCCCCCCTTTTTTCCTTAAACTTAGCACTAGTCTGTTAACTCGAAAGGCTAACTTGGTCACAGATTTCCTTAGTGAACTGGCCAGGGAGCATCAAACTGCTGATGAGGCACGAAAAATGCAGCTGTGTTCTATTCTTTGGAAGAGAAAAATTAAAATATTTCCTCAGGGAAGACCACTTTTGTTAGGAAAGAAACTAGGCCACTCTAAATTCCATTCCAATTAATGCGATTTGGGGGAGGGGGAGGTCTCAGATCCATGTGAACATGAAATAAGACAGGCCTCCAAGAGGCATTAGAGCACGGGAGGCGACCTCGATCTGAAATCTCAAGTTATGCGTGTGGCAGACTGAGATGCATGTGGTGGGGAACCACTTCTCAAGTGTGAGCACTGGCATCTTGCTGAGTTCATGACTAGATCGCTTACTCACTCTTCAGTCTTGACTAAGACAATGGGTTTAGAACGCAGGAAGTACATGACATTCGGGAAGGTGCTTCTAGAAAGCAGCAGAGTATTTCAGGAATAGGCACTAGCAGAAAAAGACACCCGAATGTAATTAATTAATTTCTGAACTAACAGGTCATAAGAAACCAAACTTATTTTCTGTTCAGGCTGTTCCTTAAAAGACCTTTTAATTTTACTGCAAAATCTTTCTGAGGAGTCTCAAAATGAATTTAAATCTAGAAGTGGAAGGAAATCATTCTTGGGGAAAGATCTTACCTCTTCTGCTTCGTCTTCTTGATCCCAATTCCTATCTGTCAATTCCTTCTCAGCAATTCTTTTGGCCATATTTTCGAACCTAAGTTAAAAGTAGAAAGAAAAGAAACGTGCTTTTCTAGATCAAGATGTAAGAACTTACAAAGAATTCTTTTTAAAGATTTATTTATTTATCTGAGAGAGAGACGGCGCACAAGCAGGAAACACAGAGGGAGAGGAAGAGAGAATCCCAAGCAAGCATGAAGCCTGATGAGGAGCTTGATCCCACAACCCTGAGATTGTGACCTGAGATGAAACCAAAAGTCCGATGGCTTACCTGCACCACCCAGGTTCCCCAAGAATTTACAAAGACTTTTAAAGATTCTTACAAAGATTTTTAAAAATTCACTCTAGCATGAAACAAGATAAAAAAACAAAATAAAACAAAAAACCAAACCTATTCCTGATACCAGTGGGAACTGCCTTCATGAGAATTTTACAGCACTGTTATTAGGCTCTCAGTGTATATACTGCAATGAAGGATTATCGAAGGAGGTAGTGCAGGTCTTCTAAGAACCCTGGCACTCTTTCTGAACGAGGCTAAACCAGCTCCATTTGAAAAAAAAATTAAAATAAAACACTTGACTTTTTAAAACCTGAAATCTTAAATACTGTATATATAATCAACAAGTGCTTAATTTATTCTACGCGAATTACAATTACGGTCTTGCTACAGGCAAACATTTTAAATACTTAAAATTCTCTTAAAGACGATCCAGTAAAGAAGTTCATCTTTAGAGAAGAATCTTAATAAGGCACTGGAAATACTTTCACAGCACGAGTGCTCTTCTTTAGGCTACAGACAGTTGGTAGAAATAAATTTCCCAAGACTGAACAGTTAATTACCCCAAATTGTATACTAAGCTAGAATACCATTTAAAAGTTCAAAATGTAATTAATATAGATGTGTTAACACTCAAAATTTATGTATGACCCTTACGAATAAACCATCCCTCGACTCCTGTAAAGCCACCGTGTCACAGGGGTGAGGAGGAGGAGACGGGGACCAATATTCTCTCCCAGTGGGTTCAGGCACCTCGCCAGAGAGGGGCTGGTACCCATCCCCTACAATCCTAATATATATTCTTTGCTATAAACAACAAAATGAGCCCAACAACCAATAGAGACTCCATCATGAGTGCTGGGCTGGCTGTTCTCTAACTCACCCGTCAAATAGACCAAAAACCCATCCATTTCCTCCGCTGTGCATCTTGCCCTGGGCAAGTACCCAGTTCCTTTAGGCTTCCTGAAACCTTCTAGACTCCTGATGGTCTCTGCCCACTCTCACTTGTCTCAACACCACAAACCACCAGAGTCTGTTCCTAGAATTTCCTGGTCATTCAGATACGCATTCACACATTGCCCATTTCTCTTTCGTTATCTACAAAATAAAATTCAAAGGTTGACATTCCAGTCCTTCAAATTCTGACCCTCTGTAGGGTAATTACATAGGGGATCGTCAGCTTTTAATAATATCCTAATACCACCTGAACTTTTACTTTACAAGTAAGTATGGGCTTTTTTCCCTAACTGTAAAATAAATGGTTTTAAAATCCAAAATGCTAATAACAAAAAATGACACTCAGCCATTACCTGCAAATCCCCCTTTTTAAGGTCTCCCCCTCAAATACCCGGTTCAAGTTTTGCCATTAATCTTGGTCATTCAAACAAAAGCAAACAAGGTACTTTCTGACATAGTTCCTTACTGAACTTCAACTGTTCAGAGGCCAGGTCTTGGGGGGGTTGGGAGGGGGGACTACCCGACTCTTCCCCTGGTCAGTAACTAACACGTCCACCAGGGGGCGGAAGACCTGAGAAATTGAAAGAGTCACTTTTGCTATGATCTATTAGTATGTTATTCAGGCAAAAAGAGAGTGGAGCTGAATGTGCAAACAGAGTAGTGAAAATTTAACATCTAACTCCGGCCCACAGGCAAAGAGATAACCAGCAGAGTAAAGCAACCAAAACTAAGGTAGCTGCTTCCCTGGTTTATGGTATTTATCGAAGGTGACCTAACCCGAGGGCAGGGATCTCTTTTTTGTTTACTGCCTCCTCCAAGTGCCCCAAACCTGCCCTCTCCAGCAGTCACTGAGCCCTGATCTGGGACGGTACTTATTTTAGAAAATACTACAAGATGTTGGCCTCTCAGTTTTGCCATTTTCTTGCTAGACGTCGGCCAAGTCATTTGATTGCTGTGACTCACTTTCTTCATCTGTAGAACAGGAAGGTGTTGAAAATTAAGAAAGATAAAGAAAAAACTTAGTTCAGAACAGTGCCTGGAACACAGGAAGGGCTTCATAAATATTATTAAAGAAACAAGTTTTGCTAGAAGCAAAGGCTATAAAATTAGTTTTCCTCAAAATTGTAAAAAGCATGGGGGGGGGGAAAAGAGAATTCAACTATGAGCTGGGCTTTAAAAGATATTTTAGCATATCCATATTTTATTTCAAAGCATGATGCTCCAGACTATCTATCTATCTATCTATCTATAATGCAAGAAGAGGAGGGGGGAAAAATCTCTGTAAAGTACTCAGGACAAGGCTCGGCACCTAAAATGTCTTAAGTTCTGGCTATTATTAAGAATTTAGGGGTGCCTGGCTAGCTGAGTGGGTGGAGCCTGCGACTCTCTTTCTCGGGGTTGTGAGTTCGAGCCCCACGGCCCTGTCCAGGTTACTTAAAAATAAGATCTTAATTTTTTTTTAATGTGGAGATTGTAGTTAAAAGGGCACTAAATTTTAAAAATGAAGGTATGAAGGTAGGAAGCACTGATAGGAAATTGAGAGTTTTCATAATTGGAGAATACTATTATTCGTGCCTGATAAAGTTATGTGGTCTCTGCCACCAGGTGCTGCCTTATCCTCAGGGTTGAACCTCAGTCAACATCGGTCTGCCCTAAGATGAAAATAGATGTGACCATACTTGACAGAATAAAAGAAGAGAACAAGGCGGCGGACCCCAGAGACTGGAACGCCAGAAAAAAACGAAGTCTCAAAATTTCTCAACGGAACAGAGAAAGGGGGCGATCAGTAGCTCGAGATTGCAATACGGAAGGGGAAGAGGTAGCGGGGAGCGAGGGGAGACAGCCAAGTTAAAAGCAATACCGAGGGGATGCGCTAGGAAGTAAACAGACACGGCCCAGCCGGAATGGCCCCTGCCCAATCCGGCCTCTGCCTCCGCCGGGACCGCGGGGGCCCCCGCAGCCGGGCCAGCCTTACCCAAATTGGGCGCCGCAGCCGAGACAGGTCGGCCCCGCGCCCAGCTTCATAAACAGCACCCGACTACGCGCCGCTGCGGTCATCCCGCCCCACCCTCCCCACTGACCCCTAACACTCCGCGGCCCGGGCCCCTCACCCCTGTCCTCCAGCCCAAAATCCCCCTTCCAGGTCCGAGTTCCGTACCCTGACCCGGACTCCTCCAGCCCAGCCCCCCCCCCCCTCCACCTTCCAAGCCCGAGTCCGGCACTGGACCCCGGTTTCCTCCTCTCCAGGCCCGGGTCCTTCACCCCGGCTCCTCCAGCCCAGCCCCCCGCCTCCGGGTCTGAGTCCCGCACCCGGACCCCGGTTTCCTCTTCTCCAGGCCCGGGCCGCTCACCCCTCTCTTCCAGCCCGGGGTACCCCTTCCAGATCCGAGTCCCGTACCCGGATCCCGGTTTCTTACTCCCCAGGCCCGGGCCGCTCACACCGGCTCCTGCAACCCGGGGTCCCGCTTCCAGGTCCCGTCCCGCACCCTGACCCCGGCTCCTCTAGCCCAGGGTCTCCCTTTCAGGCCCAGGTACTGTACCTTGTCTGACCTCGGGTTCCTCCTCCCCAAGCCCGGGCCCCGCAGCCGGGCTCCTCCAGCTCAGGAGGTGGAGTGAGGGGGGGCCTTCCAGGTCCCGTTCCGCACCCTGCCGCCGGCTTCCTCCTCTCCAGGCCCGAGTCCCTCACCCCAGCTCCTCCAGCCCAGGGTACCCCTCCCAGGCCCAGATACTGCACCCTGTCTGACCCCGGGTTCCTCCTCCCCACGCCTGGGCCCCGCAGCCTGGCTCCCCCTTCCAGGCCCAATCTCGCGCCGGGACGCCGGCGCCCCTCCCCGGGATCGGCCCCTTCTCCTGCCACGCTGCCCGCCTGCTTCTCACCTCCCGGTCAGCCGCCGCGGCACTCGCTGGGCTGCGGGTGCGGCGAAAGCCGGGTAAGCGACCGCGAGCAGGTACGAGGTTGCAGCCGGGGGCCTCGGGTGTGAAGCTGCCGCAGCTCGCCCGGCTGAGCGCGCCTGGTCGCTTCCGGTGCGCCGAGATTCTCGAAGAACTTGGTCAGCAAGCCTGGGGTCTCCAACACCATGTCCTCCAGGGGTCTTGCCTCTCCGTGTTCGGCAGGGAAGGAGAGCAGTGAGCTCAACCAGAAACCGCCGGAGGAACAGCGCCCAACGCGCCCCAAGCCGCCATTTTATAACTCCAACCTACACCCCCCCCCACGCCCAAACCAACTCTATAAAAAAGGAGGAAAGAAACGCCCGCGTCCAGGTACTGCGCAAGCGCGCCGGAGCCTTGGCGAGAAGTACCTCCCTCCGCGGGCGGTGTAGCATCACGCAGCGCAGGCGCTCAGCTGCCTGGAAACCGTTGCCGGGAGGAGCGCGCCCGTCTTGCGCATGCGCGCGCACGCGTACACTAACCCACGCACGGACCTCCGCGGGGGAGCCGGCGCCCGCGGCGGGAGTTTACGCGCGGCTGTCACGTGTCGGCGACCGGATGCATCAGAGGAGCGGGTGCCGAGCGGATCGCTGGAGTTGGGCCAAGTGCGTTTGCTAAGCGCTCGTGACGGCATGGTCAGCCAGTGAGCGTGGTCGGGACTCGGGGTGTTCCTCGCGAGGTGCTGAGAAGAGGCCGGCGGTGGTCAAGAAACGTGAGTGACATTGGGATGCTCGGCGTCGCCATCCTGTCCCCGAGAGCTGCCCCCCGCGATCCCGCCTTGATGGCCCGCGACGTGCCTGGCCGCCGAGGGCAGGGAGGCCTGGGACTGCGGAGCGCGGAGAACCGGCCTCGGTGGTGGAGGAGGAAAAACGGACCCCCTGGCCATCCAGCTGGTGTTTGCTTTCCGCAGTGGGCGCCCTAGAGGCGGAGTAACGTGCTCAGCATCGCGCCGCTAGTTGGGATCCGCGAAGAGGAGGTCACGCCGCGGAACTGAAGCGTTCGTTCTCGCGCCCTTGTTGGAGAACTACCGCGTAGCGCCGCGGGTGCTAGGGAATGGGGCCTCGTGCCAGGTAGTGGCCGGTTCCGCCGTACGGAGCGATTCGGTGGTGTGCACCTGCCCCTGCCGGGTGGTTCTCGAGGCCGTCAGCCGTGGGCACTAGGGGAATGAGGCTCTGCAGGAACTGACGAGGAAACTTGCTTCAGCAAAGGAACGTTCTCGGAGCAGTGGGAGAGGGGAGGTTATGAATATTCAGGATTTGAAAATCTCGAGGTCTGTGCATCTCTCCTTGTAGAAACCCAGTTTGCATATAATCTCGTGTTTAGGAGCCCTCCCGAAAAGCCCATCCTTGGACCACTGTGGTAGAGACTCCTTATCCGGCTGGATTGCACACGTAAGGGTTAAAAACAGGTGGCGCCCGCGTTGGACATTTAAAATAAAACCAGGTTTATTGCCTGTCGTGATGGTGACTAAGACAAGAATCCAGAATGTAGGGGAGGCCAGATATTTGGTTTTTTCCTGAGGATAGATAGGAAAAGAAGCATCCAGCCGGGGAACTGTCTTTGTTGATGTGTGTCTTTCGCACTGCCCTTGTGAGGTGGATGGAATCACGCGAACTCTGGGTATAACTAGTAACCGAATGAACCGTGTGTTACCGCAGGGTCTGCAATGGCACGCTCTCTGGTGTTTTTGTTTTTATCAGTAAAAAGAGAGCTTACAGTAGAGCCCCTTCTGGATGATGCCCGACTTGCCCGAGCCCTCCCATCTGCTTAGTTCCCCAGGTCTCACTTCCAGCCCAGGGTCCCTTAACACAGCCACGGAATGCCTAGTGCTAGGGACTAGGGACTCCACAGCTGCTCGGTGGCAAGCCCCAAGTGGCCACTCGTCTCTTCCATCTGCCCCAAGTCCCACTCGCATACTTCGCAGTGACTGTTGTGAACTCTCATCACTTAAACCTTTCCAGCCGCCTTCCTCCCCCTTCCACCTCCCAAACCTGTCTCACCTTTGGCTTTACCTCCTTAGTACATTATAGGCACCCTACTGGTTACCAGATGAACAGATGCTTGTTTTTCTTCACTGAGAGAAAGAAATATTATCCCAGACTTACCTGAGCTCCCTTCTGACCAATCGTTTGTGAATCTCCCTATTTGGTTCTGTCTGTGTGAAGCCCATTCATTCCAAAATGTTTCTAGTGTCTTTTTATAAATTGAGCAGTAATTTTTTTTTACCACCCAAGTATACATTCTAGATTACTTGCAATATAACATTTAGGTTGTTAACCTTCTGCATATCTACAGTTGACCCTTGAACAACACAGGCTTGAACTGTGTGAGTCCACTTGTATGTGGATTTTTTTTGTCAATAAATACAGTGTAGTATTGTAAATGTATTTTCCTTATGATTTTTTAACATTTTCTTTTCTCTAGCTCATTTTATTGTAAGTACGGTGCATAATGCAAATGACATACAAGATACATATTAATTGACTGTTTATGTCTTCAGTAAGACTTCTAATTAACAGTAAGCTATTAGTCGTTAAGTTTTGGGGGAGTCAAAAGTTATACTTGGATTTGGGGCTGGTGGGGTGGGCAGTGTCCGGAACCCCAACTCCCATATTGTTCAAGGGTCAACTGTATTTATCTTTGAAATGTGGCTAGTTAAAATCACAACGTCTCTTCTTGCAGTAATGCAACATTTATCGTGTGAGGCTAAGGGAAAAAGTACATACTTCTTAATTACGTACTGTAGAATGAGGTGATTGATGCCTTTCTAGTACAAATAAAAGATTTATGTGTACAATAGCACTGTAGCTAGCTGACTTGCACATTATGTGGTGGAATTCAGAGCTTACTGAAATGATAGCTTTAAACTGTCGGTAACTCAGGAGAATAGAGGCAGTTTGCATGCTGAGCTCCTACCTCCATTGAATTTGGTTCTGTATTTAGTGAAGCTCTTTGTAAAATCTACAAAATAGTTCTCTAAAGGTGCGAGACACTGTTTTTGAAATCTGCCTTTCAAAAATCCCTTTCACTTTGCTTAACCTCCAGGGACTTTTATGGTTGCTCAAGCTGGATCATTTCCTTCCTTGTGTTCAGTAAATCAGTACCCTGGATTCTCTCACCACTGAGCTGTGCCTGACCTATTTTGTCCTAGAGATTCCTCTGCATTGGGCGCTCCCAACATTGCACATTTTATGTTTTGGTATTTTCTAGAGCTCTTATTTTCTCTTGAGGCTTCACAGTCACTGAGAGAACAGTAGCAGTATATAGTGTGTTTAAAAACCTCAAGATACTGTGAATTATATGAAGTAGCATATTGTGTCGTTTTTCTGGGAATAAAATTAGCTGACAAGAATTAAATAATGAAAGAAAATCGTTGGGAGATGTCATGGCTCAATGGTGGCCGAGGCAAAAATTGTCCAAATTTTTCCAAAGTGAGAGACCCCCGCGGGCCGAAGCCATAAAGGACACATTCACAGCCTAGAGGCTGAGCGGCCTCGGTGGGTGTGCCAGTGGCGAGGGGGCGGGGCTGGTGATGGGACAGGGAAGTCCTTAGGCGTCTGGGTCTTTGAGTCCGAGTTGGGGAGACTGCAGACAAGCAGATTCTCTGTACCTTTGAAGAGCCCCAACTGTTCTTCCATCCCCTTCCACGTCTAAGGGGTTCACTGTGTGCAGGCGCTTTTCCAGATGCTGCCGAGAGTAGTGTCCAGCCTGCCTCTGAGGACTCTTAGGAATAACGTGATGCAAACACGGTATTTGTGAGATTTGTCCTAAACCAGCCCACGGTCTTCCTGCAGCTGGTCTGACACTGCTTCTCCCGGTCCACCTGCCTCCTGCTTTACCCTTGGCTTCTTCAACTGCTTTTGTGTCTGGCCCTCTTTTATTCTTAGCCTCCTTTCTGCTTGTGCACCCCTTACCTGCCACCCCTGCCTCATACTTTTTCTCCCGGTGTGTGGCTTTAGGGGATTCTTTAGTCAGGAAGAAGAGAGGGACAGATGCACACACATTTAGCAATGTACAAATGCCCGTATGTGGTGTAACTGCCAGGTGATGTTAGGTCGCGTTACTTGGAGTGTGGTATTTAAAACAGCAGAGATGATCTCTTCCTACTCCGAGTAGGCACGGGGAGAGGCAGTTTAGAGGGTAGAGGTTAAGAACGCAGGGCTCTGGAGACAGGCTGCCTACATTTTAATAGCAGCTTTCATTTCCTAGCTGTGTGGCCTTCAGCAAGATACTTAATTTCTCTGTCTCGTTTCCTCATTTCCAGAGTGGGGAATAATACCGGTAATCTCTCTAATGGGGTGGTCGGGCTTACGTTGAAGTTACACACACGATAGCAGTGCTGAGAGTGGAGCCATTGGCACATAAACACTCCAGAAAGGTTAGTTCTTACAGGTGACTGTTCTGGGGAGCCTTCTCTGAAGAAGTGCATGGACACGACGAGGCAGACGTAGAGGATATGACTATAAGGGCAAGGGGACAGGCTCTGCGATCTAAGGGAAGGCCGGGGGACTTAGGGATGCTCAGACAGAGAAGAGAAGACAAATCTCAAGAGGATAGACAATTTTTCTTCACAGATTCGAGGCAAGTCTCACCGTGTGTCTATTCTGTTCTAGTCTGTATGGCTCTGAAGTGAGGGACTTTGAGATGGTCCTGGAGGAAATGAAGGAGCCTGGGGGCGCCTGGGTGGCTCAGATGGTTAAACGTCTGCCTTTGGCTCAGGGCGTGATCTCAGGGTCCTGGGATCGAGCCCTGCATTGGGCTCTCTGCTCAGCAGGGAGCCTGCTTCCCCCTCTCCCTCTGCCTGCCTCTCTGCCTACTTGTGATCTCTCTCTTTGTCAAATAAATAAAATCTTTAAAAGAAAGAAAGAAAAGAAATGAAGGTAGAGTTCCATGATCACAGCAGAGTCTGAATCCCAGTTCCGTCCTCCCATATGTGACCTGCATCTGTACTCACCTTTTGAAGCTCAGTTTTTCTCTAAAATGGAAATACTTTGATTGAAAGAGGTGGCAGGGATGGTTCATAGTAGGGTATGACATGGAGAACAAAGGCAAAAGAAAAAGAATTAAACTTCCTTACAACTTAACAGCCCGCTGACAAGTCCTTGAGACTGACAGGTGACCTTCCTCTAGGAACTCAGCTGCCTCAATGTTAATAGCTTGGCTAAGGGCAAAAGGCACCTTTACTTTGACCCAACCTCTAGGATCCCGTAAGTCTACTTTAGCATATGAAATTTCCTTTGGAAACTTCTTTATCTCTATCTCCCCCCGCAAGCTACATGTTAGCAATCACTGCCAAGCATATGACTGACCAATAAATATCTGAAGGGTCTCATGACTAGGATTTTACTAGATAGTAGTAAATGACCTTTTCCTAACAGGAGCGAGCCCCGCAAGGTCCTGGAAACCTTGCTTCCGAAATTCCTTACGGACTTATGCTCTCCCTAACCCCCTCCCAACTTGAAAGCGTGTGATGGTCTACCCCTCACGACCCCAGTGCGGCTCTTCCTGCCCGCAGGTCCAGTCCCCGTGCTTTAATAAAACTGCCTTTTTGCACCAAAGATGTCTCAAGAATTTTTTCTTGACTCTTTGCTCCCAAACCCCAACATTTTCACATCAGGGCGGAAGGGTTCCACCAGTGTCTGAGATCTGGCCCTCAACTTGGCAGGTGGTTTGGGAGGGATGGCAGAGATTATAAGGAGAGAAAATCTCACCCCGCTGAGCATGGAGCTCAGTGCAGGGCTTCGGCTTGATTCCACAACACTGAGATCATGACCTGAGCTGAAATCAAGAGTCAGACACCCAACCAGCTGAGCCACCCAGACGCCCCGAATGTGCCAGCTTTTGATCGCCCCTGCTCAGAATCCCACAACACTGTCAACACCGTACTCCGTGGTCTCTTCATCCATGGTGTGTTGGCATTTAAAGTGAGAGTGGGTGTGGGGGGAGGGTAAGAGCATATGAAGGTAGGGTCTTCTACGTACATTTAAGATCCTAGAGCAGTGGTTTCCAGCTTGTGGTCTTGTGCTCTCCAGAGGTCTTACGGATGTGGTTGTGGGTTTAATCCATTTAAGACAATCAGGGGCATTGCTGAGGTGGTAAAATGAGTGAGACAGGGTCCCTGTTGGCCAGGTTTCAGAAGCTAGGAGGGGATGCAGTCACATAATCACAGAATTGCAGTGCGCTATAGTAAGTGCTACGACGGAGACACACTCAGGGAATCTGTGTGTGCAGGAACACACACTTCAGCACTCCTTACGCTCCAGAAAGTGTCTGTGGCCACACACGCACACCCCACAAGTCCTCACAGGTTAACGTAAGTGACAAACTGCCCTTGGTTGAGATGTTATCAGCTCGGTATGTCAGTTCTCACTGTGGCCTGGTGATCAGATCTGACCTATGCACTGTCTTTGATTTTTATAAATTGTTTGTTCTGGGGCGCCTGGGTGGCTCAGTGGGTTAAAGCCTCTGCCTTCGGCTCGGGTCATGATCTCAGGGTCCTGGGATCGAGCCCCGCATCGGGCTCTCCGCTCAGCGGGGAGCCTGCTTCCTGCTTTCTCTCTGCCTACTTGTGATTTCTCTCTCTCTCTCTCTGTGTCAAATAAATAAATAAAATCTTTAAAAAAAATAAAAAAAAATAAATTGTTTGTTCTGGGCTGATGTGCCCCCCATTCATATGTTGAAGTAGTAACCCTGTAACCCAACACAGCCACGTTTGGACATAGCATCTTTAAAGAGGTAATTAAAATGAGGTCATGAGAGTGGGCCCCAATCCAGTATGATGGCCATCTTTACAAGAAGAGATTTGGACACATGCGTGAACGGAGGGATGACTACATGGGGATCACGGAGAAGGCAGCCATCTGCAAGCCATGGAGAGAGGCCTCAGAAGAAACCGAGCTTGCTGACACCTTGATTTGAGATTTCTTGCTTCTAGAGTGAGAAAATATATTTCTGTTGCTAAGATCTCCAGTCTGTAGTATTTTATTCTGACAGCCCTAGTAAATGAATACGTTGATGGATACCCTCCTTATGTTGAAAGGTAGGTTCTTTGGTCTTGGCACTCAGGGACCCTCACGTCCTGTTCCCAGTGCATCTGTTCAGTTTCCTCTCCCGACGCTCCCTTCCATGCCTTCTGCACCCTCTTGCCTCTCAGTGTTCACAGCTGCATCTGCCTTTCCAAGTATCAGTTCTTGCTGGAGGTTCTCTTCCTGGGTTGCTGTTTCTTCTCCTGGTCAGACCTCTTTGAAAACCTTGGTCAAATGTGTCATTTGAGGAGCCTTTCAGAACTCCCAGGCTGAGTTACAAGCACTGATCATGTTGTAGTCTCATGAGATGCCCCTTCTTACTAGATGGTCTGCTCCTGAAGCCTACGGCCTTGTCCGATTCATCTGCCTCTCTCTTGAAACACACGGTATAGAAGTCTGCCATAACAAAACGGATGGCAGAAACAGCAGGTATTTATTTTCTCACTGTTTCAGAGCTGGAAGGTCCCAGATCAAGCTCCAGTAGGGTCTGTTCCTGGCAAGTAGACGGCTGCTTTCTCGCTGAGTCCTCATGGCCTTTCCTTTGTGGCTGGTGTGTGCTGAGGGAGAATAAAAAATAAATAACACCTCCCCCCCAAAACAAGATATCAAAGGTGGAAGCACTTTTGGAATGGTGGACTAAGGACCTCCAAAAATCAACTAACCTTCCATAAAAAAAGCAGACGTGCTTGAAACAAAAAGTGACAGAATTGAAGAAAAAAGTAGACAATTCAACAATAATAGTTACAGACTTCAATATCCCACTGTCAGTAATGGACGGAGCACCTTGGCAGAAGATCCCCAAGGAAGCAGATGACTTGAACAACACTCTAAGCCAGCTAAACCTAACAGGCATCTTTAGACCACTCCACCAACAACAATAGAGCACACATTCTTCTCAAGTGCACATAGCGCATTCTCCAGGATTGACCATATGTTAGGTCATAGAACCTCCTAAAGTTAAACAATTGTGATCATACAAAGTATGTTCTCAAGCCACAACAGAATGAGATGAGAAATCAATGAAGGAACTTTGGGAAATTTAAAAATATGGCATTTAAACAGCACACTCATAAGTAATAGTAAAAGAAAATCACCAAACTAGGAAATACGTAGAGACGAAAGAAAATGAAGCCAATATACCAGAACTCAAGGAAAGCAGCAAATGCCATGGATAGAACAAAATTTATATTAGAAGATCTCAAATCAATGAATAAAACTTCTACTCTAAGAAATAAAAAAAAAAGGTGGGAATAAATGAAATAGAGAAAAGAAATATAATAAGAGGTCAAGAAAAACCAAAAATCGATTTTTTAAAAAGATAAAATTAACAAAATTTCAGCTACACTGACCAAGAAGAAGAGAGAGAATACTCAAACTATTAAATCAGAAATGAAAGAGGAAACATTACAATGGACTTCAAGTAATAAAAAGAATTCTAAGCAATATTATGAATAATTATATGCCAAGAAATTATATAACCTAGATGAAATGGATAAATATTTAGGTATATAAATGTTTGTAATTGTTATATCTTGTTGCTTTAAACCTTTTTTTTTTTTTTTAAAGATTTTATTTATTTATTTGAGATAGAGACAGTGAGAGAGAGCATGAGAGGGGAGAAGGTCAGAGGGAGAAGCAGACTCCCCGTGGAGCTGGGAGCCGGATGTGAGACTCGATCCCAGGACTCCGGGATCATGACCTGAGCTGAAGGCAGTTGCTCAACCAACTGAGCCACCCAGGCGCCCTGCTTTAAGCCTTTTATTAATATATAATGTCCTTCTTTTGTCTTTTGTATACTTTTTGGTTTACAGTCTATTTTCTCTATTAATAGAGCCACCCCTGCTTTCTTCTGGTTACTATTTGCATGGAGTATCTTTTCCCACCCTCTCATTTTCAGTCTGTTTGTGTGTTTGGATCTAAAGTGTGCCTTGTAGACAGTATGTAGTTGGATCATGCATTTTTATTCATTGTGTCAAACTCAGTCTTCTGATTGAAGTACTTATTTCATTTACAGTTAATTACTGATAAGAAGGACTTTGGTAATTTTGCTGTTTCTTTTCTGTACATCTTATAACTTTTTTATTCTTCATTTCCATTACTACCTTCTTTTGTGTTTAGTTGAGTTTTTGCAGTGAAATGTTTAAATTCCTTTCTCATTTCCTTTTGTGTATATTCTAGGGCTATTTTCTTTGTGGTTACTATGGAGATTACATTTCACATCCTAAAGTTATAACACTCTAATTTGAATTTATGCCAGCTTAACTTCAGTAACATACAAGAGCTTTGCTCCTTTTTTTTTTTTTTTTTAAGATTTTTTTATTTATTCACGAGAGTGAGCAAGAGAGCAGAAGAATGTGACCGAGAGAGTGAAGCAGGAGCAGCAGAGGGAGAGGGACAAGCAGACTCCTGCTGAGTGGGGAGCCTGATCAGGGGCTCAATCCTAGGACTCTGGGATAATGACCTGAGCTGAAGGCAAGAGCTTAAACAACTGAGCCACCCAGGCGTCCTAAAAGCTCTGCTTCTTTACAGCTCTGTCCTCTCCTCTTTTACTTGTTGATGTCCCTTAAATTATATCTTTATGCATTGTATGCCCAAACACAAATTAATAATTCTTATAAATTAGTTCATCTCTTAAATTATGTAGAAAAAAATGGAGTTATAAACCAAAGTGACAATAATATTAGCTTTTAGGCTGATAATTCTTTTAATGTATGTCTCTTAAATTATGGAGAAGACAAAAAAAAAAAACCCACACATTTATAAACCGTTGCTACAAAACTAGCTTTTAAACAACTGCCCATGTATTTACCTTTATTGAGATATTTACTTTTTTGTACAGTTTTGAGTTTCTGTCTGTAGTCCTTTTATTTCACCTCCCAGGACTCTCTTGAGCATTTCTTGCAGGGCAGATTTAGTGGTAATGAACTCCATCAAATTTTATTTATCTGGGGATTATTTTCTCCCTCACTTCTTGAAGGATATAGGATTCTTGGTTGACAGGTTTTTGGTTTTTTTTTTTTCTTTTAGCATTTTGGAAGTATTGGCCCCTGTCTTATGGCCTTCAAAATTTCTGATAAGAAATCTGCTGATAATCTTACTGAGGATCCCTTCTATATGATGATTTCCTTCTCTCTTATTACTTTCAAGATTTGCTCTTTGTCTTTCACAAGTTAATTATATTGTGTTGGTGTGAATGTCTTTGGAGTCATCTTACTTGGACTTCATTGAGCCTCTTGAATGTCTATATTTGTGTCTTTCATCAGGTTTAGGAAGTTTTCAACCATTATTTCTTCAAATATTCTCTCTGCCCCTTTCTCCTATTAGAGGACTCCCACAATATGTATGTTGGGCTCCTTGATGGTTCCCTACAGGTCCATTAGGCTCTGCTCATTTTTTGTTTTCAATCTTTTTTTTTTCTGTTCCTGAGATTTGATCATTTCCGCTTTCCTAGCTTCAAGGTCAGGGATGCTTTCTTCTGCTTGCTCAAATCTGTCACTGAATCTTTGTAGTGAATTTTGCATTTCATAGAATTTTTTTTTAAGATTTTATTTTTAAGTGATCTCTGCACTGAACATGGGGCTCAAACTCACCACTCTGAGATCAAGAGTTGAATGCTCCACTGACTGAGGCAGCCAGGTGCCCCATGAATTTTCCACTTCAGTTACCATACTTTTCAGTTCCAGAATTTTTTTTGTTTGATTCTTTTTAGGGTTACTGTTCCTTTATTCATATTTCCACTTTGTTCCTACATCATTTTCTTGACTTGCTTCACATCTTTCTTCAGTTCATTGAGCAGCTTAAAGACTTGTTTTAAAGTCTTTATCTAGTGGGTCTACTATCGGGTCTTTTTCAGGGACATTTTCTGTTTTGTTCTCCCTTTGAATGGGCCATTCTTTCCTGCTTCCTTGCATGCCTCGTGATTTTTGTTATTGTTGAAAACTGGACATTTGAATCTAATGATGTGGTAATGCTGGACCTCAAATTCTCCCTCTTTCCTGGGGTTTGGTATTTTTTGTTATTATTATATTTTTAATTGTAGGCTGTCTCTGTGCTGAAGATCAACTTGAGGTGTAAACTTAAGGTCTTCTCAGGTCTTTTCCAAGCCTTTCCTTGGGCATGCATGCCTGGATCACATTCTAATTTTTCCCTTATATGCAAGTGTTTTTGAATATCCTAGTCTTTAATGTCTGGCTCCCAAGAGGGGAAAAAAGAGAAAAATGAAGATGGGGGAGGAGAAAAGGTACTGGCCCTTTAGATCCCCAGAAGTCACTTCAGCCTGGGGGGGCGGGGGGGGACGGGGAGGGTGGAGTGCCGCAACTGTGGAGGGAGGTGCAACAACACGGCTACTCCTTTCTGTCCGCACCTCTAATCAGAAGCAGCAGTCACTGACCAGAGCTGAGATCACCTGTTTTTGGATTTGGAAAACAGGGTTCTTTTTGCCCTTCCTAGCTCTCACCAGCTGTGTGCAAGCTGCTACGGGAACCAACTATGTCAAGCCTTATTTATTAAATCTTTTTCTTTTTGCAATACCAGCTTGCTACATATTGTGTTTCATATATGCATAAGTCTATTTCAGCTCTCTGTATTTTGATTCACAATATGTTATCTCATACCAGCAACTTAATTATAATGACTTCATAGTAAGTCCTGATAACTAGCCAAATAAGTCTCTCTGCATTATTCAAAGCATTCTTGGTTATACTTGGCCCTTTGCACTTACACATACATTTTGGAATCGGTCTACAAGTTCTTCAAAAAGTCCTGTTGAGGTTTTTGTGTGAAATTGCATTTAATGTTAACATTTAATATTAGTTTGAGGAGAAGTTCCATCTCTAAAATATTAAGTTTCCTCATCCATTTATTGCTCAAAAAGATTTATGATTTCACACATCTTTTGTTTGAGTTGCTCCTAGATACCTTAAATACTTGTAGCTATTGTGAAATGGTATCTCTTTAAAAATTAATTTCTGGATATTTGTTGTGGGAATATAGATAAATCATTAACTTTTGGATATTCATCTTATATCCTTCAATCTTCCTGCACTCTCTTCTAGCAATGGCATGTGCTTGATCCTCTTTGATTTTCAATGTTGGAGCCTCTGCAGACAATGACTATTTTATTTTTTGATTTCCAACATAGAGTGTGTGTGTGTGTGTGTGTGTGTGTGTGTGTGTGTGTAGTCTTTGACAGCATTGGTCAGGATGGGGTGGAGTGGAACGGTGGAGGGTAAGTGTAAAAATATTATTACTCAGTCCTAAATTATAGTTGCTGAGTTCTTTGACTCATTTTGAAATTTATTTTCAAAAATTGTAACTTATAGACATTTTTTGCTTGCTTTTTGTCACTAATTTCTATTTTCGTGATAGTGAATTCAGGGATTGGTCTTTATTATATTGATTTTTTGTATTTGTTGAGTCTCGCATTATAGCTTCGTGCGTGATCAATATTCCTAACTGTTCAATATGCCCTTGGAAAGATGGTGTATTTCCCCCTTTGATTGTGGACTTGTCAGTCTTTCCTTATAATTCTGTCCATTTGGGGTTTATATGGTTTGAGATTATGTTGTTAGTTTCAAAAGATGTTCAGAAATTTTGTACCTATGTGAGAAAAATGTTCCTTTTATCATAGCCTCTTAACTCTAATGATACTTTCTGTCTTTTAGTATTTTCTAATCCTGAAATAACTGTACCAGGTTTCTTTTGGGTAATATTTGCCTAGTAAACCATTTTCCCCTCCCTCTAGTCTCACTCTTTCAGGTGCTTCAGCTATGGTATGTTTCTTATAAATACCATAGAGGTGCACTTTTCTTATTTCTGCCTTGTCTGTGATCTTGTCTTCCAGTGGTAACTTTATTCCGTGCACAGTTGTAGTGACTGTAGATATGTATGCCCTTATTTCTGCCACCTCCTTTTGTACTTCTACTTTTTTATGTTTTTTATTTATTTGACTTTAAAAAAATCTCCTTTTAAAAAAAGATTTTATTTTAAAAAAAAAGATTTTATTTCTTTATTTGAGAAAGGACACAAATGGTAGGTAGGGGCAGAGGGAGAGGGGGAAGCAGACCCCCCTCCAAGCAGAGAGTCCCCGTCTTGAGGCTTGATCCCAGGACCCTGGGATCATGAGGTGATCCTGAGCTGAAGGTAGGCACTTAACCGACTGAGCCACCCAGGTGCCCCAAAAAACTCTTATCTTTGGTTGGATTGATTGAGTTTTCATCCCTTCCTCCACTTCCTCCCCACCTTAAAGGTTTGAGGTTTTCTCTTTCTATACTTAACATTCATTTTGACTTGTCTGAAATTAATTACTGTCTCTCCTTTAGTCTTGAATAATATCAAAACCTTAAAATGCTTTAATCCAAACACCCCTCCTGTCTTTATTCCATTGTTGTCCTTTAATTTACTTCCGTCTCATTTTTGTGGTCTTCAAATTATTTCCTAGTGCTATTGTTTTGTCTTGTTTTTAGAGAGGGGGGAGGGGCAGAAGAAGAAGGAGAGAGTCTTAAGCAGGCTCCACACTCAACACAGAGCCCGACATGGGGCTCAGCCTCATGGCCCTGAGACCACGACCTGAGCCGAAATCAAGAGTCTGATGCCCGAGCAACTGAGCCACCCAGGCGCCCCTGTGTGCTATTGTTTTTAAGTAACGCTGATTTAGATTTGCCACATGGTTACCAATTACTTTATCCAACAGTTTTTCTTACATTTCTCTCTTCCAAATGTTTTCTTTCTGAAATAAATCCTGTAGTATTTCTTTCAGTGACAATCTTTATAGTGGTATTCTTTTGGTCTCTTAAGAAAAAAAAAAAACACAAAACCCTCTTCTCTCCCTCATCATTGTATGGACGTTTAGCTGGAAAGGGAATTCTAGATGGACCTTTATTTTCTCTCAGCAGGAAAAACGAGTTGTAAACTTTACTATAGAGATTATTCTGTGCCACAGCCAGTTACTTGGTAGAGGATCTGCACTTGAATTCCAGCCCATGTGGCACTAGAGCCTCATTCTTAGCCAAATCTTTGTATTTGAAGTCACCAAATAATATTTCATTTGAACAATAACAAACTATATCTATATCATGATAACACATAGGCAAATTTAAGAATAAAATATCCACCCCAGCTCAGCAAGTGTTTCTGGGAATTTCCCATATGCTAAGCAACGTGGGGGTGCAAAAGGGTATGGTTCTTCGGTGGAGAGAAGTGCAGTCCCACTAGGGAAGCAGGAGGTGTCCAGTAGCATGTATTTCGTTGTGCTCTCGCATCCTGGCCAGTGTTTGGGGCCTCCTGATGCTTGGAAATAGAAAACACACAAGACTCTCTCTCTCTCTCTTTTTCCCTGCTGGAAAATATTGATAGTGAAGTGAAAATGTCAGTATTCGGGGTAGAGAGGTTGTATAAGCCAAGACTGCCTTCATGTTGATAAAAAATGCCTTATGCCGCTTGTAATCATAAACACTGCTCCAGTGAAAGAGGTACATTTTTCTCTCCTTTTGGTCTTCTTCCTTGCATGATCAGCATCAGTTAAAATGAAATAACTCCTTCAACAGTCAAGGAGAAAAGACAGAGAGGAAACCAACACATGGCAGCCTAGACAGCTCAATCTAACACCGCTGGGCCGAGATCGAGGTTTGGTCCCTGCCCCACCACCAACCACTCCAGGTACCTTCGCCCCCATCCCAACCCCCTGCTCTGCTGGAGTGAGGGTTCACCCCCATCCATGGACTCGGTAAGAAGAGAACGTTGAATAGGAAGTTTCAACTAAGGTAGAGAGGGCCGCCTCTCCCTTCCCACTGTCATGGACAGGGTTGACTAGCGCCGTGTGTCCTTGCCGGCCCACACCCGATCCCGGCCTCGGCTTTTCAAACTGTAGCTCGCAGATGGGGACACGCCCCTGCGGGATCTGCTCCCTGCTGCCCCTCGCTAATCGTCTTCTCTTTAAAAGGGTTCCTTTCTTCCTAGGAAACAAAAACGTTCTGCCTCCAGAACGAACCGTCGAGGGGTTTTGCTTGTCCTAGAAGTTGGGCTGACGCCTGCTGTGCGGCCTCGCGGACACAAGGGCGCGTACTGCTTGGCCAACGCGGAGCCGCCGAGCATCTGCTGGCCGTTCCTGGCGGGAACGCTGGCGAATCTGCGTCTGCAGATCAGCGGGGACAGGATGAAACTCGCCGGTCCATCGAGGCTCCCGCCTCCCCAGCAGCTTTCGATATCGCTCAGCGGTGACTGTGGAATTGTGAGCGCCTCTCCGTCCACCCGGCCGGCTGCTCCCTGCAGCGCGTATCGTCCTTCTTTATCGCTCCGTCTTTCTCTTCCAGCGGCTGAGCCAGGTGCTTTGCCTCGGCTCGTGCCTCTTCCCTTGACACCCTCTCTCTCGAGGGGTAGCCCTGGTTAACTGCTCGCTGGCAAACGCCCTCCCTGGGTCCAGCTCTCTGCCTTGGCTTTAGTCAGTTCTGAATTTCACAGTCTCTCTTGGCTCGCTCCAACGAGACCCTCAGCTACTCTTCTTTTCGCTTCATCAGAAACCGAGGCACCAGTAGGACCAGAATACTGCCGAGACTTCGAAGCAGCTGGGGAGCTTTCCCTCCTACAATCAACCACATTTTCCAGAAACTGGATGCCCTTCACTGTGGTGATGTTCTCATCCTCATCTGCCTCAGAGGTAACCCGGTGCGTGCTGGCAGTGCCGCCCGTGGCTCCTGCCTCTGCCCCCCGCAGAGACGTAGCTTGCACCTGTGAGCACTTCAGGCCCCACGGAAGCTCCCAGAGTCTTCCCTTGCACAGTGAGCAAGGCCATGACCCCCCCCGCCAAGCCATCAGTGTCCCTGTATATTGACTGCCATATGCAGACTGGGCAGGGAACACCCAGAACACCATCCGGAGACCCAAGTGTGCAGCTTTCTTCACGGTTTCTTTTGAAAGTGAGGGATTCCAGAGACTGGGAGAGTGCAGCAGGAAAGGAGAGCCAATACAAGCGTGCATCCTCGGGTTGGTCACCACGTGTCTCTTATTAATTAGTTCTCCAGAGAAGCAAGCAGAATGAAGAGATTGATTTTAAATAATTGGTTCATGATATTGGAAGCTAGGAAGTCCAAAATCTGCAGTGTGGGCTAGCAGGCTGACTCGGGGGCACGGATGGTACCCGATGAAGTTCACAGGCAGTTTGCTGGAGAATTCCTTCTTGCTCCAGGAGGTCAGTCTTTGTTCTAGTCAGACCTTCAACTGATTGGATGGATTGGATTCCATATGCTGGAAGGCAGTTCTCCTTTACTTAAAGTTCAACTGTTTTAATGTTAATTTCATCCCAAACACCCTCCATGTTGACATGTAAAACTAACCATCACAGGCTCAACCCCCTGGCACCTCCTCAGACGGTACAGCTCTGGACAGAGGCAGAGTACTTTTTTACCAGCGCTCCACCTACGATGGCCAAGACTTGTCCTATGGGATGTGAGCTCTCGTTTCCTGGTTGTGGCTACGCGAATGCTGGGCAGATCCTCGGGGTCTCTTTCTGCTAGAGACTTTCAGGCTTAGTGTTTTTCCCACTCACAGGAAAAAGCAGTTACCTTTTCGTCACCCCCCAGGAGTTATCACTGTCTTCTCTGTGTCGTAATACCCCTTCTCTGTCCATTGCTGTCACTGTGCCCTGCAGGCCTTACGACCACAGTACCCTTCGATCCCTGTTGAGCTCCCCAACGGCCACGAAGCCTCTGTGGTCAAGGACCTGCCCTGTTCCCGTTTCCTCAGTTCCTTGGGTTTTATTAATTGCTTAATAAGTGTGGCTGGTGCAGATAGAACAGGCTGTTTTTCTTTTTGACTCTACCAGTGTTTTATCACCATTGGGGTCGTTCTCACTGTGCATTTAATACCCCGTGGTTGGGCCCTGGCCCAGCCCCTTAACCCCTGCGGCCCCATTTTCTCACACATGACATGAGAGAAATGTTATTACTCAAAGGCTTGTCGCTGGGTGGAATGCAGCGGTAGGTGCAAAAGCACTTGTTACCTATAAAGCAAAGCGCAGGTTCAGGCTGTGACCGTGACCGTGGCCAAGGGCTCCAGCTGGCCCCCAGAATCCGCTCTCCACATCCTGAGCAGGAGTCAGTGTGCCACAGGGCTCAGTGGGAAATGACACTTCCCATCTCTTTGTTTGCTGGTGCGGCCTGGTGGGACTTGTGCAGACACTGTGGTACAACTTCTAGATTATTCCTGACACGGGAGATAAGCTCTGGCCCCGGAATGGGGCTCCTTGCCCTCCTTGCAGGCTGCAGCGTGAGCGTGCTCACCACCTCCATTTTACCCTGGGAGGGAAGACATTGCGCTCGGGGTCAGCCCAGCAATGAGCCGGAAAGGGGCTGGGTCACCATCCTGGCCCTTGGGACTGTTAGGTGACCAGGAAATAAGTAAGCCACCATAGTTTAGAGTCTCTCTGTTTCAGCAGCCAGGACTTTGCTGTTGTTATAAGTACAGTATCAGCAGGAGCCTCGGCTACGCAGTGCCTTTCCTACTGCTGACACTGAGCTCGTGTTGGAGAAGAATCCCGTGGCCTCTTCCCGACGAGGACATTAAGCTGGAGGGGCAGGAGAAATTGAGGGCTCTATTATACCAGGTAGGTGAACTGGCCTTGCTTTTTCCACATTCATGTGGGTTAATTCTAGACGGAAACACTGATTTCACAAACCATGTGCTTCGTGAAGCCTTGGGCAGAGGAGGCAGAACCGATAGAATAAAATCTTTGCTTTCCTTATTGTGGCCTTGGCCGGGTCCTCCTGCGGCCCAGCATTTATTAACCAGAGTCTACCTGTGAGTTGGAGCTGAAGAAATTTTCCTTGGGAGGAAAAGTCCTGGTGCTCTTAGTCTGACCGAGCTGAGCTCAATTCCAGTGTTGTTATTACTTAGCAGTGAAGTTACTTCATCTTTCTGAGTCCCCAATTATTATTATTATTATTATTGTTATTTTCCATCTGTTAAATGCAGATGCTGCTGTCTACCTCCCAAGTGTTCCCCCGTCACCTGTCATTGATGCCAAAGGGTCTAGCATATGCCTGGGCACGTCTCCTTCATAGATGCTAATTTCTGTCTCTTGGCTTCCTTGCTCAGAAAAAAACTGGGGGAAGCCTTTATTGAAAAATTTTCCTGAATTACCTTAGAATCCCACTTTCTCGGTAAGTACTTGAGGCTCCCTTCCAAATGGATGTAATTTCTAAAAAGGTTACAGAATGCTTCTGCAGTCCTTTTAGAGCATATTATTTCTGATCCTGGGGTTTGTGTGTGTCGGGGGAGAGGGGTAGATTTAATTCATTATGAAAGAGAAGGAGCTATAAGTTGCACTATGTGGGGGAACTGGGCCCCTGGGGCAGCTTCCTTCAAACCTGGCCTGGTGCCCGTCACCTTATGTTCAGTCAGCAGTCCGTGTACTTGAGCCCAGTCTCATGACCTGGGTCAACTCATTCTGTTGACCCAGACTTCCTTCCGTTGCCTTCTGTGCCACGGGAGGGACTTGGAACGAGCCACTCTCTCCAAGGTGTCTTTCAGCTCTAAAGTTCTCACACTCAGCATGTGATGTCACTTTCCAGTAGCTTCTACTCTCCAGCCACTCCTTCCATCTCCCCCACCCCAGCCCAAAGACAGCTATCAGCATGGCCTAGGGTTTGGGGATACAGATCTAGTCTTACCAGAAACTGAGATTACTCCCATTTCTTTCCTTTCTTTTACATCCAAGACTATAATTGTGATTCTTAGCATCTGATCCCTTGTTGATATGCTGGAGGTCCCCAAGACTACTCTCAAGTTCAAAATTTGCTCGAAGGAATCACAGAACTCGGAAAAGCGCCTATGCTCATGGTCACAGGTTGTTACCATGAAAGGTTACGGAGTAGAATTGGCAAAGATGGGGTGCCTGGGTGGCTCGGTTGGGCAGCCCACTCTTGATTTCAGTTCAGGTCATGACCTCGAAGTCCCAGTGGAGTCCTGTGGACAGTGCCTCATTCCCCCAGCAAGGACAGTGGAGGGAACTGGGTGGATTTGGTAGACATTTAATCTGATTTGAGGAGGTAGAATCAGTAAAATGTGAGGGTTCCCAGAAAAAGTCAAGGATGACCCCCAGTTTTCTGCTTATGCTAAAGGCAACATCGGAGGAGACCTGGGCCGGGAGGGAAGGGAGACAGAGTTCAGTTTGGGACGTAATGATATGTGGTGCCTGTGATGCCCCCACGTGGGTCTATAGTTCAGAGAGGAGCTTGGAGCTGGGGGTCATAGGTGTCCAAGGAGTAACCGAAGCCTCGGGGTGGAATTCAGGGTGCACAGGCACGTTCCTGAGGTGCTCCAGTGGCACTAAGAACCCTCGGTAAGACTGAGGACCGCCAGCCTGGGATGCGGGCAGAAAGCTAGGAGAAGGCGTCCAGTGTTCCAACAAAGGGCATGGTTAGGGGGTCTTGAGTGTGCGGAAGGCTTACCTCAGATGAAAATTATACATCAGTTGGATCTAGCAAAATAATTCGTCCTGGGTGACGCTAAAAAAAAAAAAGAAAAAGAAAGCCATTTTGGAAAAGGGAGGGTTGACTGTAGTGCTTCGCAGTGGGTTGAAAGATGAGGAGCAGAGAAGCTGCGGGAAGCTAGAGCTAGCGTAGACGACTTTACAGAGGTTTGGCCGAGAACAGATGCGTAGAGATTGGGAAACAGCCGGAGGTGCCGTGCGGGGCAGAAGTGGAGGGATTTTTGTTTTGTCCTTCAAAGTGGAGGAGGCCTGAGCGTGTTATCAGGGGGAGAATGGAAGGACGGGCTGAAGGTGTAGAAGGGAGAGTGGGAATGGAATGCAGTCCTTGAGCTGGAGGCTGGACCCCAGGGCACCAGGGACAGCGGGAGGGTGGGTGGCGAGGATGCGCGCAAGTGCAGGACGAGTGAGTGATCCCTTCCTCGGAGCGTGGGAGGGAGCCGTGGGAGCCACTGTCTGTTAGTTCAGCGCACCAGCCTGCTGCTGACGGCGGCCTTGGGCCGGACGCTGTCCTATGGGCCGCGATGCAAGCGGGAACGGATCTAAGGCTCTTGCAGAGTCGGAGAGTCAGGGAGACAAACCTCCATGACCAGAGCTCACCTTTGTGGAGCGCGGACTCGGGGCCAGGCCGTCGTAGCATTTCGCCCCGCACAGGAACCCCAGGGAGAGGGCAGCTGTGTGCGTCCATTTTAACAGATGAGGGGATGGCGGTGCAGAGACATTGAGTCTCCGTCTGAGGCTGAAGGAAACGGCCGATCCGGAATGCAAGCCCAGGAAAACCACTCTGCAGGCAGGGCTCCCCGTGACGACATCACACGTGAGCGCCTGCTTCTGCACCACGTCTCGGGAGAATGACCGGCCAGGATGCCGCGCGCCCGGCTGTCACCACTTTTCTGGGGCAGTCCTGGTTTAGTGTCAGCCTCATCTTTTCAACAAGGGTGGTTCACTCACTTTCCTTCTGGCAACCCTTGCGTTGGCATGCTCCTGCTTACCCTTTAAGATCCAGCCTGTGAACCCCCTGCCTCCGCTGAAAGCTGGTCTCTCTGTTTTAAACCTCCTTGGATTTAGTTATAGTTATTTTCTGCATCCCAAACTGGGGCACAAAGGATTTGTTTTAATTTAGGCATCTGTGTGGGCTATCTTAACAAAAGGCTCACGGAGAAGATGATGTGAGATTTAATCTCCAGCCTGAACCTCTCCCCTGAACCCCGGCTGTGTACATAGCATCGGGATTCGGATGCCTAACAGGTGTCTCAGACTTCCAAGCTCGAAGCCTGACCTTCACCGTTGACTGTCCCTCCCTGGTCTGCTCCCTCCTGCAGCCCTCCCCTCTCAGTTAATGGTCTCTCCATAGGCGTCTCCATACGGCACACTGCTCAGCGGAGAACCGCCTCGTATTTGATGGAGAACAGAGATACAGTTAAGGGAGAACTACTTCACTCCCACCGCCCAAGGCCGCGAGTCTGTCAGTACCCTTTGCCACAGTTGACCACGCTGTCCTTGAAATACTGAATTCTGGGGGCGCCTGGCTGGCTCAGTTGGAAAAGCACGTGACTCTTGATTACAGGTGAGTTTGAGCCCCTTGTTGGATGTAAAGATTACTTAAATAAATGAAACTTCAAAAAGGAACGAAAGAAAAAAAGAAAGAGAAGGGAAGAAGGAAAGAAGGGAGGGAGGGAGGAAGGAAAGAAAAAGGAAAAGAAGGAAAGGAAGGAAGGACGAAAGGAAGGAAGGCTCACTTCCGTTGTCTACTTTGAGATACCCAGGGAATTTGTCTCGATTTCCATCGCCTCAGAGTCTGCCTCTTCTCAGCTTCTCCCAGATCTCTTAAGTGTTGGCGTTTTCCAGGTCTCTCTTGTCTGCTCTTTCCTCTTTTCTTGTCTACAAGGGTTCTCACGTATACTTGAAACTTCAACTTGGACTTGAAATGCATCTTCTGTCCTGACCTTTCTCATGAACTCCAGACTCTTATGTCCAACTTCCTTCTCATCATTTCCATTTCATGTCTGAACGTATCTCAAACTAAATTCTGCCAAAATGCAGCTGTTGGTCTCCAGCACCCCATCCCTCTGAATGGCACCCGCATGGACTTAGATCATCTCTGATTCTTCCTTTTCTCTCAAATCCCACATTGAAACAGAGGAGTTCTGGTTGACTCCACCTCCAAAACACAACCTGCTGTATCCAGCCACCTCTTTTCATCACCTCTGCGTGAAGATTCCCTGACTTGCTTCCCCTCCTACCTATTCTCTCTAAACGTAATTCTTGTGTTTTGGGTGCACTGATAAAATTTTTTCTCTGCCTTTCTTTCCTTTTTAAACAGACATCAACTGAGAGGGAATGTTTGTGCATTACCTTAAAGAAAAATAATATACAAATACAGGTACTGTTATCTTTTTGTCAGGAAACAGAGTGTCGGGGACAGGACTACATTGTACAGGTTGTGCACTGCACAACTCTAGGGAGCAGATTGGCATGGTGGTTCAATAGCGCTGTATCTGCAGCTGGACTTATACATTCTTTTTTAAATTGATTTTTAAAATTGCATTAAAATATATATAACATAAAATTGATCATTTTATCCGTTTCCAGAACTTTTTATTACCCCAAACAGAAACTCTGTACCATTAAACAGTAGTTTCCCATTTCTTCCCTCCCTAGCCCCTGGTAACCTCTATTAAGTACCTACCTAAGTGGAATCGTGCAATATTTGTTCTTTTGTGTCTTTTTTATTTCTGTGCATTCTTTTATACTTTCTCATTTGAAAGTTACAATTTTTAGGGGCACCTGAATGGGTCAGTTGGTTACGTATCTCACTCTTGATTTTGGCTCAGGTCATAATCTCAGGATCATGATATTGAGTCCCATGTGGGGCTCTGTGCTCAACGTGGAATCTGCTTGAGATTCTCTCTTTCCCTCTCCCTCTAGTTTATCTTTTCTTGAATCACTTGTGGATTACTTAGTTGTACAATATAGTTTGTATTGTGTTTGTGTCATAAGGTCTCAAGATCATAAGTTTGTGTCATAAGGTCTCAAGTTACATATTCGATGGATGAGTGAATGAACTGTCCCCTCACTAAGACACTGCCTGATGAAATAGACTCATGTACACACACACACACCCCCACAAGCTTGTTTCCGTGGGTTTAATGAGGATCATACAGGATTTCTCTGTTTAACCTTCATCGAATCAAGAAGGCAAAGCAGTTACTCTCAGTAAAGTCCCAGTGAGACTCGTGAAGTGGTACAAATATTTGAAAAAAGACACTGAATTCCAACAAGGATGGTCTAGCTCCCAACAGCATCACCACGATCACTCTCACTGAGTCACTGCAGGGTTCCAGACTCTCAGTGACCCCGAGATTGTAGAGGGCCCATCCCCTCCCTCCCCCATCTCTGATCACTGGCAGGTCTCTGTTCCCCTGAAGGACCATGATCTTGATCTACAAGTGCCCGCTTAGGGGGCTGGTGACTGTCTTTTCTTCAGGAAGGAAATACATCTCAATGAAAGTAGCAACGATTTCTTAAGTAGCTTTATTGAAATCGGGACTCAATTCTAGACATGTGGGGGAGACAGCTCGGGTCTCCACCCTCACGTTCATAGTCTCCTGGGGAATATTTAAAAAGTGATAGTAGAAGGCATCCAGCAGTGTGTGTTCAGTGTGATGGAAAGCAGTGTCTGGAGCTGTGTGCGGGGTAGGGTGCAATAAACCTGTAAGTGACAGGTGTCAGAATTCTGAGAACAGAGAGATGCCTCTAGACTGTGCCTGCTGGGGACGGCTTCCCCCAGAAGAGGACGCTCCCGTACGGCCCCGAGACTGGAGAGTGGCAGCCTGGCCAGGCCGTTGGTCAGCAGGCAGGCCTCCCTAAGCCCAACACCCAGATAGCACAGTTATGGTGGGACTCAGTGAATGGGATGACTTCTGCTTTCCCTCCCCCAAGCTGATTCTCTGTTTCTTACCATTACTCGATGATTCTGTTTATGAATTAATAGCTATCCCACTTCATTCTTAGTAGCGCTACTTGCGGCTGAGAATTACAACAGAGCCAAGAACAAACGATTGCCAAGATGTCCCAATCGTGTCTCCGGGGAAGTGCCCAGGAGTCTCAGATTTTCCTCTCTCTTCCTTCTTGTTGCCTTCCCCTAGTGAGTATGTTTGTGCTAATCACTTTTGAAGGAAGCATTTTACACTGTCATTGCAGCACCTTGGGGTGCGTCTGCGTAAGAGCCAAGAGTCGGATTGGGTCTGTCGGCGAGTGACCGGCCGCTGTTGAAATGACGTGAGCTGAGACCTGGGCCGTTTTCTGTCTCAGACGCCCGGAAGGGAGATGCTGACTGCGCGTCGGCACGAGGGATAAAATAAGGCAGATGGGAGGATGGGTATGCGATTTCCAACTCTTGACTTGGGGCTTTGGTTTCTTTCAGCCCAAAGGAAGAGGGCGAGGTAGTGAAAGCAGTGCGTACACCAGCAGACGGCGGAGGGCCCCGCGTGCCGTGCGCGGTCGGCTGGCTCGCGTAGCAGGACCGCACTGCGTCAGGGTCCTCAGGCTTCCTTGTGAGTGTCCACAGCTAGCATTTTGAGTTGAGAGTTAAGGATTAAAGACCTCGGGTGGAACTGAAGTGGGTCAGATTTCTCACATTTTCGTTCTGATTTTCACTAAGTAGAATTAGACTGTTGCGGTTTGTGGCCAACACAGCTGGCTCCCTCTCCTTCCGTCAGCCCTCATCTCTACGCGTTGAGAGCTGCTTAGCACGAGCACCGAGACTCTCGTCCTGACGACTTTTTTCTGGCTCTGGGCCCATATGGGGCCGGGATACAGGGCAAACCAAGTCAGAAGTGTGGGAGAGTTAATGCCCCAGAAGCAGGCCTCAGCTGATGATGGAGAAGAGGTAGGAAAGCACAGCCGGGTTGAGCCCCAGGTACCCAGCGGGTAACTTGTTAGATGACACTCTGTGCTGACCCTTCCCTGCCTCCCAGCCCAGCTCAGCCCGGTCCATTGGCATTCCCAGGGATCGGTCACCTTTTATTACGGGTCAAATTGTGCCCCACTCCGTAAAGATACGTTGAAGTCCTGACTCTCATCCTCGGGACTCTGACCTGATTCGGATATAGGGTCTTTGCAGATGTAATCAAGTCAAGGTGAGGTCATTCTGAACTAGAGTGTCCTCTTAAGAAGAGGGGAGGAGACACAGAGAGAGAAGGCCCTTGGAAGGTGGAGGGAGAGATTGGAGTGATCGATCTACAAGCCAAGGAAAAGCAAAGATCGCCAGAAACCACTGGAAGTGAAGAGGAAGATGTGGAGCAGATTCGCGCCCAGAGCCTTCGGAGAGCACTGCCGACGACTTGATTTCAGGCTTCTAACCTCCGGAACCATGAGGGGGAGTACATTCCGCATTTCTTTCGTTATAAGCCGTCCAGGCTGCGGCAATTTGTTGCGACAGCCCCAGGAAGCCGATACAGTTAATAAACTATGGGCACTCGAATCCGTATTTCAGGGTCTGAGCGAAGACAAGGAATACAGGAAAGGATGGATTATTGAGCACCGACTCTTAACTATCTTAACGAACAAGGCATGCCCTTGAATAGAAAGAGGGCCTTCTCATTAACAGAGAAAAGGAAACAGAATTCTATTTCCATAAGGGCAACAAATAGTAGAAAAATCACATACAGTGTCGGCGGGAGAAAGGCGAATGGAATGAATACGAGAAAGGTGGGAACCCCCGTGGTGCGTGGTTTCCTCTCTGTCCAGCGGGGCCCAAAACACGGCAGTTATTCTCTGCTGTGGGAATTTCTTTACAGCAGTGCACTTGGGCGGTCAGAGGAAACCACGGGACCTGGCCCCAGATTTTCCTCTCTCGTGTCACCTCGCAGGACAGCCCAGGGCGGGCTCGCTGAGATATGACAGCTCGTTAACATCGGAACTTCGAGGGTGACACCAAGATGCGGTAGATTGTGAAAGCCTAATGCTAGATCTCACTGTGGAGAATTTGTAAGGACAGTTTCGGGGACTACTTGCGTGGCCCTTGGCCCCTAACCCATGAAGGCGTGAAGAAAGAGATCCAAGAAGGAAGGTGGAAGAGGAGGGAGGATGGCTGGGACTTTCTTGGACGAGAACGGCCACCACCCTGTTAGGCCGTGACCCCGTGCAGAGAGCCCTGTGGGCCCTGCCATGAGAGAGCGCCACCCCGGAGCCACTCGGGGATCCACGGAGAGGGAAGACCACCTCCAGTGCTGGCGAGGAGGTCAACGACACCAGCTCTCGCTCTCGGCTGATGGGAGCGCAGAACGCTGCGGCCTCTGGAGGAGGCAGCCGGGCGGCTCCTGACCAAGCTAAGCCTGCTTTCCTATGATTCAGTGATCGGTACTCACACACAGGAGTTGAGAACTCCGTCTACACAAAAATCTGCATACGGATATTTACAGCAGCTTTATCCATCATCACCAACCCTGGGAAGCAGCCAAGACCTTCTTCAGGGAATGGGTAAATAAGCTGGTGTGTCCAGAGAGTGGAGTGCAAGGTCCCCAGCTCTCTGAAGTGACGGCGATCCGATGAAAGCTTGTGGAAGCCAAAATGCCATAAAGCAAGGAAGCAATTACCATTGACTTAGATGGGAAAAATTGTGAGCATTTCCCGATCCCAAAAATAACCCTTCTTACACATTCCTGATCGCTTGGGACACATCTGGCCAACAAACACACGAAATAACTCAGCATAAGCACTGATGCTCGCAGTTCAAAGCTCTGGCGGCTTGATGCTGAGATGCTGAGTGTGGTCCCCAGGCAAGAGCTTGGCAGCCCCATTCCCGCTGCTCAGAGTGTGCACTGCCTCAATAAACAACCACTAAACCCTATTTTCCGTTCTTGTTGTTGTTATTGTTGTCATCCTCCTCCTCCTCCTCCAACTCCTCCCCCTTCCTTTTGGTAAAAGCAACATTTTCAGCTTTCTTTCTGTTAGCAAAAACAGGTACTAAAAAAAAAACAAAAAACAAAAAACAAAAAAACAGGTACTAATATAGGCCTTTCATAAAAGCAAGGTGATGTAACACAAACCTTCAAAAAGCGGAGGATGCCTGTATTATTCAGTGCTAAAAGAAGTGAGCTATGAAGCCACGTGAAGACACAGAGGAACCTTAAAGGCCAAGTGAAAGAAGCCAGTCTAGAAAGACTACATGCCTACTGCACAATTCCAACTCTTTGACATTCTGGAAAAGGTGAACCGTGGGGTCACCAAAGAGATCTGTGCCTCCCAAGGGTTAGAGGAGGGAGGGGTGAATAGGCAGAGCACGGCGGGTTTCTAGGGCAGCGAGGCTACTGTGCACACTCCTGTAAGGGTGGATCCGTGTCATTATGCTTTCGTCCAGGCCCACAGAATGTACAGGACTAGGACCGAACCCTTGTGTCACCGGTGGACTTCGAGTGATAATGACAGGTCAGTGTAGGTTCATTAATGGTAAGAAATCTGCCACTCCGGTGCGGGATGGCGATAACGGGGGAGGCGTGCGTGGGAACGCCCTGCACTTCCTGTTCAACTTCACTGTGAGCCTAAAACCACTTTTCAAAAACATAAAGTCTATTTAGAGAGCGTTGTCTGTGTGGCAGGCCAGGGAGCGCAGCGAGCGCGGTCCACCGACCGCCTCCACGTGTCGGCGTCTCAGAGACCTCCCTGCCAAGGCCACACCTGTTTCAGGGCCCCCCCCCCATTCGGTGACCCAGTGAGCCGGGGCACGTGGGCCTGATCACAGTCGGCCTCGGCCTTCCTGGGCGTGCATGGCGCTGCTGCTCCTGTCTAGTCCCGTTCCTGCCCGTCCTTGCTTTCACAGTGTGGATCTCCTTCTTTTCTTTTTTGAGCTTTATTTATCTGTCTTAGAGAGCGAGGAAGAGCACGAGCGGAAGGGGCAGAAGGAGAGGGAGAGAGAATCCGAAGCAGACTCCATGCTGAGCAGGGAGCCCGCCGTGGGGCTCGATCCCAAGACCCTGGGATCATGACCTGAGCTAAAGGCAAATACTTAACTGACTGAGCCACCCAGGTGCCCCTCACGGTGTGGGTCCCTAAAGAAACATCTGGCACCCCAAATTCTATCTCCGTGTCTGCTTCCAGAGCACCCAGGCTGGACACTGTTCGAATCCTGCATTCGACCTCTCCCATCAAGCCTGCCCAGCCCCCCGTTACTCACCGGCTAATTCACGATGCAGCTAGCTACTTATGCCGAGAGGTTATTTAATAAAGGATCCCCACTGCCCTATTGAGGCTTCCTGCTGCTGTATTAAGGAGCAATATTTCTCTTATATTTTTCAGGAGAATTAGTTACCTTTTTTATTTTAAAAGCGCTTAATTTTGAGATTCTTAAAATGTATGGAAGAGCACCAGCGGTAACAAGAGACGCTGTTGGTCCTCGACCCTTGCGGGAGCTTCCCAGTGGAATCTGAAAGTGGCCCCCTGTACACAGAGGGCCGGGGGGACAGAGGAAAGAGCCAGGCCACTCCTGATTGGCAGGTGGCAGTTTTCATAAGCAAAAGGACCTTCTGTCCGAGGCTTGTCTTGGGCGGAAGCAAGACAGGTCGAGCCCCACCGGCCAGATCTTTGAAGTGGAGAGAGACGCATGCTGTGCAGGTGTTCTCAACGCTCCATCACTACCTCAAGGCTGTGTCCTTGGAGCAGCCTCCTCCCCTTGATGGGGAAGGTCAAGCAGAACCCACATTCCAAGGACGGGGGAGGGGCGTGACCTCCAGGGCCCAGCTCATGGGTCAGCGGGCGGTCACGTCTTCTCGATGCCCTTTCCCAGTAGACGCCCACATGATCAGCACCCAGGGCAGTTCTTTTGTCCTATTTCTAATCTCTCTGCTGAATTTTTAAGGACATAAACCATTAGTGATACAGCGAACTTTCCACCCTTCACCCCTTCCTCCTCCTGCCCACACTACCCTCCCTTCCGTGTGTGTTTTGGCGGCCCCCCTGCACACGAAGGTGTCACAAAACAGGACGTGCCATCGAATCTGTTTTAGGGTGTGTGAAAATGGTACTATACGGACTCCGTTGTTCTGGAACTTGCTTTTGTCACTCAGCCTGCTCAGAGGACTGGCCACGTGGACCCGCGCAGATGTGGTTCATTTGTTTCCATCGCCGTCTAGATCCCGTCACACGGCGGCCGAGCCCTCAGAGACTCGGGTCGGCCTTCATGCAGATGTGAAAACAGTGCTGCCGTGAACGTCCTTTCCGTGTCTCCTTGGGAGCGTGGGCACGATTCTCTCTGGTGGAATCGCGAGGTCTTAGGGCACGCGGCCCTCCAGCGATGTCAGCGAGGCCGCGGCGCGCTGAGCCAGTCTCGCGCCTACACCGAGCGGTAGCCTGCTTGCTCTGGTGTTCTCAGACTTCGCTGTTACTCTGACCTCTGAAGAGCCTTGATTATCAGCGGGGCTGAGCATCTCTTATATTTATGGGCATTTGAGTTTCCTCTTCTGGGGACTGCTTTTTCATATTCTTTGCTCATTTTCTACTGGGTTGCTAGGTTCTTCCTTTTCTTTTCTTTTTTTTCTTTTCTTTCTTTTCCTTCATTTCTTCCTTCCTTCCTTTTCCTTCCTTCCTTCCTCCCTCCCTTTCTCCCTCCCTTCCTTTCTCTTTCTTTCTTTTTAAATCTTTGCATTTTAGATTTTCTTTTTTTATTTATAAAAATATTTATTTTTATTTTTATTTATTTGACAGAGAGAGATCACAAGTAGGCAGAAAGGCAGGCAGAGAGAGAGAGAGAGGGAAGCAGGCTCCCCGCTGAGCAGAGAGCCTGATGCAGGGCTCGATCCCAGGACCCTGAGATCATGACCTGAGCCAAAGGCAGAGGCTTTAACCCACTGAGCCACCCAGGCGCCCCTAAATCTTTGCATTTTAATGCAACTTTTCACGTATGTTTTGTCTCCCTGCCCTGACATTGAGTTCAGAAGAGCAAAGACTAATAAGCCTCCAGCATCAATCGTGCCAAAGGTGCTAAGTGGCTACTTAGGGATTGGGTTGGGCCTTTAGACTGCGACACAAAAGACAGAAGTTTACCAGCCAGGCTGGTACTTTCAACCTGTCAAGCAGCTGGGTGGGCTTCCTGCACCGTGGAGCGGCTGGCTTCCACAGTGGTTGGCTGCAGGATGGAAGCAGCCAGACCGCAAGCCGAGCAGGAATGTTCAGGAAGGCCTCAGAGAGGTCACCTGTGCCCATCGAGTTATCAAACAGGGAACGTTCTGGGCCAGTTGATTTCCATGGTGGCAGAGTCCGAGGGCAGGATCCGTCTTCCTCCCTCAGTGAGTTGCCGGGCTTCTGGCTCCAGGATGAGCCGTGGAGCTTCCTTAACATCTCTTCGGAAGTGCCTTGGTGGGACCTGGCACCAGTGGGGTACCTAGCACCAAGTACCCAGGCAGTACTGTATGTACCCAGGGACAGAAGTCGGCATGCTGGGTACAGATTACGGCTGGAACCCACGTACCGTCGAGCAGAAGGGGGCTGGGGCTGGAGGAACTCTCCGAAGCTGGCTGGTGTCACCATCTCATTGAGCAGATGATGCCTTTGGCCCCGAAGGACAAAATACTTGGTCAAAACCCAAGTGCAGGTTAATGAGAGGATTGTGTGTGCGCCCCCCGCACGCCTGTGTATGTGATCAAACCACACCCCAAAATATGTTGAGAGAATTTTGAAGAGTATCCAATAAAAAAACATTTTTTTCAAGAATTTGGTACAATGACAAAATTTCATCAGCAGCCACGCAACGTCCAGCCTTAGTTCACCAACGCTCTGCCCTGTGCCCAGCAGTGCTGCGGGGGCCAAGCCGGAGAGGGTGCCGGCCTCTGTGGGGTGTCCTTTCCAGTGAGGGGAGCGTCCCAGCCAACCGGTAAATAAATAAATGAACAAGCGTATGTCAGATGGTTGTAGGCGCTGTAAAGATAATGAGACGTGATCCGTGTTCGGTCCTTTCATTCACTGGACAAATATTTATTGAGCTTCAGCTGTATGCCAGACGCTGCATTAGGCCCTGGGGAGATGGTGGGAACAAGACAGAAGAGGTTCCTGAACCCAGAGATTTGACCGTGGTTGGGAGAAATGCTGTGATACATGAAGAGAGAGAAAACTCCAGCAAGCAGGTGAAAAGATGGAGCAACAGAAGGGGAGGCTTGGGAGAGAGGCAACTTGAGACTGCTTCCAGTAGCAAGTGCAAAGGCCCTGAGGTGGGCAAGGGCATGGTCCATGAAAAGCCAAGAAGCCAGTGTGGCTGCGATCTGGTGAGCCAGGGAGGGAGGGGAGATGGGGAGGGGAGGGGAGGGGAGATGGGGAGGGGAGGGGAGGGGAGCTGCTTTACCGCCCGCCAGTGTGATGGAGGAGGGAGAAGCAAGGGGCACGTCCGTCCTTGGGCTGGCTCCTCTCCGTCTTCCCTCTTGCTGGCTGGCGGTACATGAGAACATTTAGTCTCTTTGCTGATGGGGTACATGATCCCTGGAGCCCCCCTCCCCGCCCCCCCCGCCTTACCATAAAAGGATTTTCTTTTTTTTTTTTTTAAATATTTTATTTATTTATTTGACAGAGAGAGAGAGATCACGAGTAGGCAGAGAGGCAGGCAGAGGGGGAGGGGGGGAAGCAGGCTCCCCGCTGAGCAGAGAGCCCGATGCAGGGCGCGATCCCAGGACCCTGAGATCATGCCCTGAGCCGAAGGCAGAGGCTTTAACCCACTGAGCCCCCCAGGTGCCCCCATAAAAGGATTTTCAAAGACGATTTCTGAGCCTTTGGTGGTCTTCCAGACCGACCGCAGTTTGAGTCCTGAGCGGTTCTGGCACATACTCAGCCCTTCTGTGAAACACACGCTGTTTATTCCATGACGCTGAGTGGGTCCCAGGGGGCTATTTTCCTCCATTGTGTAAATCCATGCTTAGAGAAGTTTAGCACACAGATTATGCACTCAGCCAGCTGAAATGACTCTCTGTTGCTATTACGGTCAATGGTGAAAATCACACACACCACTTTGTAAAGCAAATGATTTTTTCACCTGATAGATCATAATAGCTCTCCAGAGTTGTTAAGGTCTAAACAGTCCATTGAGAGCTTGTAGAGGTAGGGGGTGGGGGCCAGGGTGGAAGGGGTGGGTGGGGGCAAGAAGGGAGTTTCATCATGCCATTCCTTCTAGAAATCTGGCACAACAAATATGGGCGCCCCGTGTTCCTGGAACTCCAGTCTGCGCTTAATGGGCTCGTAAATATCACCGAGTCCTTTTCTGTATTTCCAACACAAGGTTCTGTCTGGCCGACGCCCAACCCCCATCCTTTCTCGGCAGACCCTCTATACTGTGTATAAAGAGCTGAGGGAGGGCCATATAAGTGTTTGTGGGATCATAAACGTGCATTCACGTCCCACTCTGCCGTGACGTCTAAGTCAAGACCCTTCTCTCGAGGAAGCTCCCCCACTCCCCCGATGACCCCTTTAGAGAATCCTGGTGATGGTAACAGCCGTTACCTACTGAGCCCTCTCTGTGGGCACCCAGCACCCGGTTCTAAATCCTTTATCTGCGTCAGTCAGTCTAACACAACGATGTGCCGAGACAGTCGATGTCATGCCTGTTACTTAGATCAGGAAACCGAAGTAGGACAGGCTGAGTGGTCCCCCCAGCCCCACGAGTAGTCACATAGTAGGTGCTGGAGACTCACTGAATGAATGCGTGAACGAATGGGTGGGACAGAGCTGGAAGTCTTGCGTGTTGGCGCAAAGCCCTTCCACACCGTCCTCCCCTCGGCCCTCCCCCTGCCACCTGCCGCAGCGTGGGGACCGGTGGGCGCTCCCAGGCAAGAAATCAACGCCTTTCTGCCTGGGACTCGGCCGGTTGCCTATAGCAGACCAGTGAGTCCACAAGGGACTTCCACTCTCAAGGAGTGACTTAGGGGCCAACCACATCGTAACATTAGGAGGAGCCCAGGAATCTGCATTTTGACAAATTGTTGGTGATTCTTCTGCCGAAGACAAAGCCTGTGTCTATTCAGATGAGAAAAAAGCAGAGTTACCGCTCTGGTGAAGACGGTTTGGGATCGTTTTCCGATGTTGCCCGCCCCCCCTTTATATTGTGACGAAATATACATAACGCAAATGTTAACATTGTGACCGTTTTTCCCCTAAGAAAATGTATGCAGCTTATTTATTACCAACAACAGAATTACATGGTCATATCACACGGATGCCCTCTTGATATGAATATGATTTGGAGATTCTTTTTTTTTTTAAGATTTTATTTATTTATTCATGAGAGACAGAGAGAGGCAGGGAGAGAAGCAGGCTGCCCACTGAGAAGGGAGCCTGATGCGGGGCTTGATCCCAGGACTTGGGATCAGATGCTCAACCATCTGAGCCACCCAGGCGCCCATGATTTTGAGATTCTTAAGAGCTCTATTAATAGGGTGCGTCCATTAGGTATGTCCGTTTCTCATTACTTAAAATTTTTATTGAGGTAGAATGAACATATGGTGTGATATTTCAGGTGTACGATAGAGTGATTCAGCAATTCTACACAATGCTCAGCGGTCGTCACCACAAGCTACTCTTAATCCCCTTTATCTATCTCACGCAGCCCCCACCCCCAATTTTCCCTACATCTTTACCATTTTTAAGTGTACAGTTCAACGGCATTGACATTCCCGTGGTTTTGCAGCCCCCCCCCCCGACCGATCTCCAGAACTTTTTCATCTTCCCAAACTGAAACCCTGTCCCCACAACACAACTTCCCATCTCCCTTCCCCCAGCCCCTCCTCTCCCCTGGTCTCCTCTCCGTCTCTGTGGATTTGCCTATGTTGGGGACCTCATGTAAGTGAAGCCGTACCAAATCTGTCCTTTTGTATCTGGCTTATTTCACTTAGCATCTGTCTTCAAACTCCCTCCACGTTGTAGCATGTCAGGGTTTTATTTCTTTTTAGGGCTGACTAATATTCCATTGTGGGCATAGACCATATGTTGTTCAAGCTATGGTCTGTGGACACAGACCATATGTCGTTTGTTGGTGGACAGCTGGGATCTTTCCACCTTTCGATGATTATGAACAATGCTGCTGTGAACCCACTGTGTCCAGGTCCCTGCTTTCAGTTTGTTTGGGGGATCTGCTAAGGAGTGCAGTGACTGGTTCACACGGCCACTTTATTACATTCGTTTTGGCATGTAGACGTTTATAAAGATCGTTGTTCTCAACCACTCGAAACCAGTGCCTCCTTTCAATAACATTTAAAAAAAAAATAGGTGAGGAAACACATAACATAAAAATGACCATCTTTCAGTGACATTTCAATAAAAATGATAAAATCAAAAATTACCATTTTAACCGTTTTTAAATGCATAGCCCAATAGTGTTAAATATGTTCACGTTGTTGTGAAGCAGATCTCCAGAACTTTTCATCTACAGAACTGAAACTCTATATACATTCAACAACTCCCCTTTTCCCTCCCCGTTCCCCCTCCAGCCCCTGGGAACCACCACCCTACTTTCTGTTTCTATGAATTTGGCTACTTTAGATACCTTATGTAAGTGGGATCAGTGAGTTAATAAAATATTTTGTCACGCCCCTATTAGTATGCTGCAATGAAATTCACAGATTCATAATACCGCTTTCTTACAACACAATTTTAAAGGGAAAAAAATGTATTGCTCTAACTATAATATGAGAGAGAAATGAAAGTGATTGATAATAAAATGCACAGTCTGGCCTAGAAACACTTGGGTTTGAGCCCACCAAAGGATGGAGTAGCAGAAGCTCACACCCGCCCAGTGTTTGGAGAATTGTCAGGAATGGGACAGCGACACATGAACCATTCCAGGCCCGTGACAGTGATGGGTAGGCAGCGACAGGATCTTTAGAAACGGGCAACATTTGGTAAAATTCCAGCAAGGACACAGAAACGGTCTTCCCTCCAATTGCTTAGTGGCTTGTAATTAATACGTAAAAACCTTCGTGTGCGTCTGTGAACGTTTAGTCTCCAATAATTGTAAACACTTTTTTCCCACCTGCATTAAAGTCCGCCAGGACGTCTGAAAAAACATATGAGACATGGGACCATTCTTTTTCGTGTGAGATTGTCCTTGTGCATTGAGGGACATCTAGTGGACTTGGTCCCAGCCACAAAAGGCCTGAGGTAACCCCATCAAAGTGGTAACAAGACCACCCGTCAGGTTTCCAGAATGCCCTCCAGGGGGCGGTGTGCAGGAAGAGACACAGATGTGCACCTTCGTAAATCACAGCAACGAGAAAACGCAAGACCTTTTTAACCCCCACCCAGATCAAGAAACAGAACCTTGCCAACGTGCCCAGAAAACCACCGTGTGCCCGTCCCAAGCCCAGTCCCCTCCCTTCCGCTCTGGGGGTTAGGGGTAGGTTAGCTTGACTTTTATTGTAATCACTTTCCCACATTTCTTGATCATTTTATCATACGAGCGTGCATCCCTGCATGCTACAGTTTGCTTTTTGCCTGGCTAATTGTTTAGATATGTTTCTTAGTTCTTTAAATAATCAACAAGCTGCCTCTACATACTTTTTTTTTTTTAAGGTTTTTCTTTTTCCTTTACAATTTATCTGATAAGGACTGGGCTCTTTGACCTGTGGAGTTTCCTGCCGTCTACATTTTGTGGAATGCCTTCTCGTGGTGCTGTCCAGCACGTTCCTCTGTCTGCTTTTTGCTGCGTGGGCCAGACACTTGGTGTCCCTCCCTTTCGCGGGACTCTCGGTGCTGTTGTCTTCTGTCTGCTTGCTTGTTTGCTTGCTTCCTTCCTTCCTACACTCCTTCTTCCCTCCCTCCCTCTACCTTCCTTTCCTTCCCCTTCCTTCCTTCCTTCCTTCCTTCCTTCCTTCCTCTTTCTTTCTCTTGCTTGCTTACTTCCTTTTCCATGCATCTCTTTTCTCCCCCACCAAGAATCTTGGTTCTCGCCAACGCAGGAATGACACAATTAGACCATCTGACTCCAATCCCCATCTGTCAAGGTCTAACCCACTCATCAAGGTCAGTGACCTCCGTGTCGCCAAATCTAATGGCCAGTCACCAGGTCCTCATCAACTTGACCCAACAGCAGCCTGTGATTCAAAGCAACCACTGTCTCTGTGAAACATATTCTTCTCTTGGCTTCTCGGACATCCTGCTCTCCTGCTGTCCTTGTTTCCTGAAGCCCTCCTTAGGCTCCTTTGTGGTTTCCTCTCCATCCCTGCAGTCTCTGGATGCCAGCTCACGCCTCTGCATCCACACTCATTCCCTGTGTGATCTCATGGTGGATCCATCCGGCAGCCCATCGCAGCCTGGACTTCTCCCCACGCACCCGACTCCTGTGTCTCCTCCACATCCCCCGTGGACATCAGATAGCCGTCGCAGACTCAGCATGTCCGAAGGGTATTTTTGATTCTTCTCTCCCCGAACCCAGGCCGTCAGGAAGTCCCGTGGCTCTTCTAGCACAGGTCCAGGATCTGAGCACCCCTCTGGGCCCGTTCACCCGCCTCTGCCTTCACGCTCTCATTGTCTCCCGCCTGGATTTCCCAGACAGCCTCCCATCGGGTCTTTCTGCTCCGCCTGCCCTCTCTGGTCTTCTCCGCCACAGCAGCCCGATGATCCCGCTACATCCCAAGGCCCTCCTCTGCCCTAACTCCCCCGCCGCACGGCTCCCGTCCCATTCGTGGGGAAAGCCAGCATCCTCACCATGGTGAGCCAGGCCCTGCGCCATCTGACCCAGGGCCTCCTCTCTGCCCCACTGCTCCCCCGCCCCCACTCTAGCTCCCGGCCTCGACGCCTTTCCCCCGGCACCATGTACTCCTTCACCGTCTTTGGGGTCCTTTTTCAAACGTCGCTGTGTCAGAAAGGCCTTCCCTTCCCTCCCCAAGAGGGTAACGGCCCCCAGCCCTGGCCTCGCTTTGTTTTTCTAAAGCAGTATCCTCCTCTCTCACTCTGGTTTGTTGACTGGATGTTAATGGACCGTAGGCTCCACCCTGGCAGGGCCTTGTGCCTATCTGTCTGCTTTTGACCCCGGAGCTCCCGTGCCTAGAACAGTCCTTGGCCTGTGGTCACGTCACCGTGTGCTGATGAATGGGTGCACGAATGGGTGGAGAAAAGACTCTTGTTCTGGGGAGCAATGCCCAATTCAGCCTGACTCAGCACCTTGGCTCTTACACCTAACCGCTCCCTCTCCATTGTGGGCGGGGGGGAGCAAAATATACATGACATAAAACCTCCCCTTTTTAACCATTTCAAGTGTACGATTCAGCGATGCTAAGTACATTCACAGCATCGTGCAACCATCCGTCTCCAGAACTTTTCCATCTCCCCCGAACTGAAACTCTGTCCCCACGACACGCAAAGTCCCCATCCCCTTCCGCCAGCCCCTAACAGCCTCTACTCTCTTTCTCCATGAATTCGACTCTTCTCGATACCATATAAGTAGAATTATGCAGTATTTTTGTGTGGGACTCACTGGCTTATTTCACCGACCATAACGTCCTCAGGGTTCACCCAGGTTGTAGCTTGGGTCCGCACCTCCTTCCTTTTTAAGGCGAATCACATTTCGCTGTGTGTACAAACCCGGTGTGTACATTTCACATTTTGTTTAGCCGTTCATCCGTTGGTGGACATTGGGTTGTTTCCACCTGTAAGCTATTAGGAAGAGAGCTGCGATGAACACATGCGTACAAATGTCTGTTCGCGTGTCTGCTTTCGTTCTTGGGGGCATATATATCCCCAGAAGCACGGTCACTGGGTCAGACAGTAATTCTGTGTTTAAGTTTTTTGAGGGATTGCCAGCCATACCTAACTTTTTGCCTTCTCAGGAAAAAGTTGTATTAATGTCATTCTCACCTTTCCTCAATCCCATCTCCTGGGTGACAATTCGGTGGCCACCTGCACCCATGGGGGCATCGTGAGGACTTCCCTCTGTGTCCGGTGGACTCCTGGCCGGCTTCCCTGGTGGACACTCCAGTTACTTTGAACCCATCAGTTTCGTCCTTCCCCGCTACCTCTCAGGGCCACTAGATGGCGCGGGAGAGTAGTTCAGTGTTGTTTCCTGGGGAGAAAGCCCTCTTTTGTTCCTCCGGCCAGGGAGGGGGTGGGTCTGGGGGGGGAGGGGAATTGCTTTTCAGAGCTCCCTACCTGGAATCACACTGCCTTGAAACTTGGCGACATTTCTGAGTTTCTAATGTCTTCAGCTGGGGAAGCCCACACGATCCATCCTTCTTAAAAGGAGTAATGGTGTCGGGAAGACATTGGCACATCAGAAAAAACCATCAGCTCCCCCGGGTGTCGAATCAGAACTTCCAGGTGTCAGAAGACACCTGCTACGCAGGGACCCCCATCCCAAGCTTCGAATGAGTGGGACAGGGGAGCCCCGCACCCCCCAACACTGCAGCACACTTCCAGGCACTCACGAGATGCTCAGGGAATGTTTGGTTAAACAACCTCATGTAATTAAGGAAAGCCTCCGGAAGAAAGTGACCCCGGAGCTGAGTCTTGAAGGCCAACCGGGAATTAGGACAATGAAGGGTGAAGAGCTTTGTCCCAGGGCAGCAGGAACTGTGTGGTCTTGTTGGGGGATCGTGGAGCTTGAGGGTCAAGAAAGAGAGAAATCTTGAGACGTTGTACGATGCCACTTGGTTTATTTGAGTGGCATGGGGACAGGAGCCGTGGGCAGGAGGAGCTGCACTTTCACTGCATGAAGCTGGTGGTTGCATGCTTAGTCGTGCTCACGGGGCTGGGGACGCACACGGAGTATTAGATCATAACGTCGTCTTTGACTTTCTGCTCGTGAAACTACTTTCACGAGATTTCTCTGGTGCTCGTCATTCCGCTCAAAGTTAGCTATCACTGGGTCGGTCAGGCAGTCACAAGACCCTTTGCGAATATAGCAGTCAGGGCGTGTTTGATCCTTATCACAACTATGCAGGTTCTAGGTCAGCCTTCAGGGCTCCGGGTAAGCCTGCTTCTCTCCCTCCTGTGTCTCAGGGATGTGGAGCCCCGAGGGCAGGCTGAGAACTTCAGGGTGGCTCCCCACTCTCCCGCCCCGGGCCTTGCAGGAGGGGACAGGGAGCAAGGTGGACGCTTTCCCTGCTGGGGAAGCTGCGGTTGCTGCACGGACATGTCTGAGCTTTGCCCTGTGTGTTCTGGGAAACCCAGAGGAGCTTAAGCAGGGGCGTGTTGGAGGAAACAGGCATTTCCAGTGGGTGATAGATGGCGCGTGAGGGCGGGGCCGGAAGAAGGGCTGGAAGAGAGATCCCTGCTGGGAGGTGAGCGTGCTCACCTGGGCCCGGATGGAGGAGGGAGAGGATGGGTGGATTCGGGAGCCAGGAAGAAGAGGAGGCAGGGAGGACCAGTGAGGGCACGGGGCCTTGCTGGCCACCCGGAGGGCTCAGCTCTCACCTAGGGCCTCTGGGAGTGGTTGTGGGGTGTCAGTCAGGGGGAGCACGGGCTCTGGTGTGGGACCACACTGGCTCAGGTGTAGCGGAGAGGGGGAGGGAGGAAGCAGGGCGGTCCTCAGGAGGAAACTGAAACAGTCCCGTGGGCTCTGGTCCGGTGGTGGTGGTGGTGGAGAAGGGGAGGAGAGGTCAGTCTGGGCACTTGGCAAAGACAGAGCCACTGGGATTGCTGATGGATTGGATGTGGGAACGAGAGAGGAGTCCTGAGGCCTCCAGGCTCTGTAGCCTGGCCCGGCAGCTGGGAGGCTGAACTGCCCCTCGCAGGACTCCGGAGAACTGGAGAGGGCTGAGGCGGAGAGTTTGGGGTAGGGCTGCCTGCTGGGCCATCGAGGGAATCCGGGTGCCAGATGGACAGAAGCCAGGCCTGGAGGGTAGTCTGAGAGTCACCGTCATGGTGGAATTTAAGGCCGAGGGAGCTCAGCACACCTCCTGTCTTGGGCGGTGGAAGGCATCAGGGACTTGAGCCGCTGCAGACT
>CM052807.1:116301995-116317438 GCA_028533885.1 Nasua narica | reverse complement strand
TGAGGATTTTGAGATTCCCGTCTTTGTGTGTGTCCGTAACTAAGTTCTTTGTAGTTTCTGCATATTATTCCTGGGCATGATATACTGTCTTCTGATTATCTACATCCCCTTTGTTGGACACTTGGGTTTTCGGCCTAGGGCGATCGTGAGTAACGCTGCTCGGAGCACTTGTCTGCGAGTCTTTGCTCGGGTAGAAGCTTTTGTTTCTCTCTCGTGCCCAGAAGTGACATTCCTGGGCTGTGTGGATGGTAGGTGCGTGTCTCACTTTCCCAGATACTGTGGTTTCCTGCGTGGTTGTACCATTTGCACTCCGCCCCCCCCCCCTCCGCTGAGCAGCGTAGAACTCACACTTCCGGTGTGCCGGTGATTCAGGTCACCCCCATTCTCACCACCTCTTGGTTCCTGGTTTTGCTCTTAGATGAACAATTTAGTCCTTCTCTTGTGCGGGTAGAGGTGTCTCATGGTGGTTTCAGTCTGCATTTCCCTGATGACTGCTGATGTGGACCCTCTCTTCGAGTGTTCATTCGCACAGCTTCTCTTGGGATGTTACGAGCACGCTTCCGATCCCGTTCGCTGGCTACATCTCTCCCTCCAATCCCCGGGACAGGGGTATGAATGAGATGGTCTTTCTCATTTGATCGTGATTTATCCATCACCAGATCAGAAAGTTCTCAGGGGTGGAAACGGCTTCTTTTCTCCCCTGCGCACGCCCCCCTTGCTCCGCCCAGCACAGCGGGCTGGTGGGAAATCAGGGAAATTGTGTTACTATGTGGGAAGACCCCGGATCCCAGGTGACCCTGCCCCGGAAGAGTGGAGCCCTTCTTGGGAAGAAGGGCTCGCTCTGAACTCCTTGTAATGAGCAGACAAATTAAGATCTTCTTGGGGCGTCTGGGTGGCTCAGTCGTGAAGCTTCTGCCTTCAGCTCAGGGCATGATCCCAGGGTCCTGGGATCGAGCCCCGCATCAGGCTCTCTGCTCGGCAGGAAGCCTGCTTCTCCCTTCCCCACTCCTCCTGCTTGTGTTCCCTCTCTCGCTGTGTCTCTCTCTGTCAAATAAATAAATGAAATCTTTAAAAAAAAAAAGAGGATCTCCTTCTTTCCACTGAGATGAGCATGTAAGTTAACGCAAGTTGTTCTGAACTCCCCACTTCTCAGCAGAGATCAAGCAAGAAAAAAAATAAGGTATCAGAGGACAAACGAGTGTGCAGATCTGGAAGGGAATAAGGGCTGCTCGTTGTTCCTGGGGTCGCGAAGTCTAATAGACCGTGGTTGTATTAACCTGGGGGAGTCCTGGGGGGGTGACACCAAAGTGCCGGGGCTGCACACTGAGTTCCAGGATTAATTACTAAGAACATTTCTTTTTTCTTTTTTTTTTATTTTGACAGAGGGAGAGAGAGAGATCACAAGTAGGCAGAGAGGCAGGCAGAGAGGGGGGAAGCAGGCTCCCTGCTGAGCAGAGAGTCTGATGCGGGGCTTGATCCCAGGACCCTGAGATCATGACCTGAGCCGAAGGCAGAGGCTTTAACCCACTGAACCACCCAGGCGCCCATCTAAGAACATTTCTAATGATGCAAGCCCAGTTACTGCAACGCCGCTGTTACCCGGCATCATGAGGAAATGCTGCTTTTGCTATAAATTAATTTTCCAAATAACCAAGAAATACTCCTTTGAGGGCTAAAACCCTTCTGCCATTTTAACTTTTTAGTTGAACGCTATTCTAAAGCAGAAGATATGCTTTCTTTCATTCTTTGTTGAAAAACTGTGATGAGGCGCCTGGGGGGCTTAGTCGCTTAAGCGTCTGCCTTTGGCTCAGTTCATGATCCCAGGATCCCGGGATCGAGCCCCTTATCGGGTTCCCTGCTCAGCGGGGAGCCTGCTTCCCCCTCTGCCCCTCCCCCTCCCCGGCTCACATGCTCACTCTAAATAATTATAATCTTTAAAAAAACTCTGATAAAATACACATAGCGCCGCACTGAGCACTTTAACTATCGTAAGTGTACATGTAATTCAGTACGTTCACACTGCCCTATAACCACCGTTCGTTTCCAGAGCATTTTGTCTTCCCAAATGGAACCACTTCCCCGTCCACACTAACTCCCTGCTCCTCCCTCCCTCGGCCCCCATGGGCTGCTTTCTGTCTCTCAATCTGACGACTCTAAGGACCTCATTCGGTGGAAGCACGCGGTGTGTGTCCTTCCGTGGCGGCCGGATTTCCCCTTGCGCCGTGTCCCCACGGCTCTCCCACGTTGTGGATGGTACTGAACTGCCTTCCTTCGCGAGGCTGACGCAGACGCCATCGTATGCGCGGACCAGGTGCCTTTGCCGACGCATCTGTCGGTGGACAATTGGGTTCCTTCCACCTTTTGGCTGCTGCGGATCGGGCTGCCGTGAACACAGGCGTGCACGTATCGGCTTGAGCTCCCGCTCTCAGTTGCCCCAGAAGCAGGATTCCCGGGTCCTCTGGTGATTCTGTGTTGAAGTTTTTTGACGCTGTCATAACGTCTCTTATAGCGGCTACACTGTTTAACATTCCCGCACCTTCTTTCACTCTGAAACGGGATCCTGGGTCGTATTCCACTGCTGGGTGATTCCAGTCGTTGTTCTAGAGTCCGAGTCTCGAACCTCCCTTTGGGGGAGGCTGGTTGGATTCTCTGCCCGAGGGTCCGGGGCTGCTGTGCTGTGTGGGAATCCATGATTCCCAAGGATTTTTTTTTAACAATAGGGCACCTAGGTTTTGTGGTGGTTGCTGCATTTGCAAATCAAAAAACATGGAAATTAGAAGGAATCATAGAAATACATCTTATGGAATACACTTCCCCTTCTATTGGTAAGGGAACTGAGGTCAGAGCAGCTGAGCCCGCCGGCGGGACCTACAGTAAGCCTCCATGGGATGGGCGTGCCACGGGACGTCTCCCTCACTCTCCCAGGGCTCCCAGCTCCTTCACGAGCTGGCTCTGAGCCAGCTCCCTCTCCGTACAGCGTGTTGTGTGGGCTAGACCCTTCTCCAGGCCCCCTCCCCGGCCCCTTCCTTGTGTCCTTGAATGCTGATCTCTGTGGGTGACATCATAATTAGGCTTCTCTTTCTCTCTGGCTTCTCCCCGGTTGGGCCAATGGGAGGTGCGGGGATAACCTGGGCACTTAGTTTCCTGCTCCTTCCCTGTTAGCTCTGCCAGGTAAATGCAAGGTCCCCAGTTAACTTTTAATTTTAGATAAACCATAAATATTTATTTGAGAGAGAGTGTGTGTGCATGCGCACGCACACACACACACACTCAAGTAGGGGGAGGGAGACAGAGAATCTCAAGCAGACTGCCCCCTGAGCACAGAGCCCCACGATCTCAGGACCCTGAGATCACGACCTGAGCCGAAATCAAGAACTGGACCCTTTTCCAACTGTGCCACCCAGGCGCCCTGACCATGAATACTTTTTTTGAGCATAAGTAGGATTTAAGACATTCTTGTACTGTCCTTTCGTGGACAGTATCTGAAATTCAAATGTATCCGGGCCTTTTTATTAGCTGAGTCTGACTCTGAGCCCCTGTGGGTGTGTGGAGGTCGAGCCTCATGCTCTCCTCCGTCGGCCAGAGGCCCCAGCCCCCTGGGCTCCAGCTGGGGCTCCCTGCACTCCCGTCGGGGCAGCGGCCCCAGGCGCCTCATGGGCCCGCCTCGGTTTTCTAGCGTGAGTCTCTCTGGGTTCTTCCGCCCTCCCGAGGGCTGGGCCCTGACCGGTTGCCGGTTGCCCTAGTAGCCAGTCTCCTGCAAGTTCTTTGGGGCGCCGATCCCACGTGCGCTCACTTGCCAGTGCCATCACACCCCAGACGTTACAAGCGGCATGGGTGTGCAAGGCGTGCACTAGGAGCCTTCGCGGGCCGCGGGGGGCGGGGGGCAGGGGCTTGCCAGATTCAGCGAATAAAAGCAGAGAAGGCTCAGTTACATTTCAGATGAACGGCAAACACTTCTTCAGTATAACTGTGTCCAGTACAACACTGGGGACGCATTTATCCCACACAGAATTTGTTTGGAGGACGTAAAAAGCTAACTGGGCGTCCCGTACTTTGCCTGCCGGGCCAGGAAAGGGGTACTTGTGATTTCTAACCCTCGATGCCTTCTTAGGTGACGTGCCCCAGGACGCGCCCCGGGACAGACGCCCCTAGTTTCCTCGTGACGAATGCAGAAGCGGGGGACCGACGAATGAAGCACCCGTCCAGCGTCACTGGGGGGCTTACGGCCAGCCCTGGCTCTGTCCAACGTCCAACTTCCCCATCCGGGCTTTGTCTCCAGCTGTTCTTGGAGAGGACCGTTGTGGTGACAGCCGGGGTGTGGTCCAGTCTGGTGACGGCTTGGGGTGGGTGACCGGGGGGCTGCTCCCCCCCCCACTGGGCACCTGGGTCTCCCGGGGCCTGATGAACTGGCCGCTGGGTCAGGCACCTGCCCCTCCCTGGCAGCGCGCCGCTCTGATGCCCAGGGGTGCTGAGGGCAGTCGTTGGGGGGAGCACAGAGGGTGCCATTGACCTTGTTTCTTCAGCACACACCGTGGGAAGTACAGTCCAAATGTGTGGACCGTTCCTGATTTCAGTTCCACTGGGGAGGGAAGTGCTGGCCGGAGGTAGGAATCCAGAGAAAGGGCCCCAGAGACCGTGGTGGTGGAAATGTGGGGTCCCTCTGCCCTCTTCCTTAGTGTTTGCGGGGCGGAGAGGGGGAGGCGGCGCCCGGAGCCCCACGCGGGGTATGAAATCCGTACGTTCCAAAGAACGAGCGCTCCAAGGTATCCTTGAAAACTCCAATCTCTGCGTCACTGCTGCCGGCTCCTGGAGCAAGCAAAGGGGAGAAAGGGCCTCGCCTGGTTCCTAAAAACACCCGCTCCTCCTTCTGCCTCGGTGAGACCGCCGCTGCCCCGGAGCCCTGGCCTCTCCCTCCGGCCGGAAGAGAGGCAGGCGCCTGTGAAGGGGACGCGCCAGATGAGGCCCGGTCATGGAGCTGGGCCGGCATCGCCCCGGGCTTGGGGAGGCGTCCAGGGTCTGCGGGGAGGGCAGGATGCGGCTGACACCCGCCCGGGACTGTGGCCACAGGGCTGGGAGATGGCCCCCCATCCAAGGGCCAAGCAGCCTGCACTCTGGGGGCAACCTCAGCCCGTTGGGACGAACTCAGTTCCCATGGTGACCAAGCTCTCAGACACTCACACTCACTCTCACACACACACACACACACGCATGCACGCTTCAGGGAGCAGTACTTACTCTCGTTACGAATGACTCGCTACGATACTTTCTAGTCCGCGCTGTTTTGTTCTATTCCATGTGGGCTCCGTCTCTGCCTCCTCCTTCCCCTGAGCGTTTCCTCCTCCTCCTTGCTGATTGGGACCCACACGAGGATTTCACACGCTCTGCGGGAGCTCCTCCGGGCTGGGCGGTTGGTGCCACGGAGGACAGTCACCTTGACCCTCACATCCCACCCGCAGCTGAGCCCCCGGGGAAGCCGCACAGGAGTGCCCACCTGCTCGTTCCCCTGTGCTCTCGCCCCTGCCCCCGGGCGGCCCTGCGCTCAGCCTTGGGCCGCGCTCCGGGCTCCCATGCGAATAGCTAGAAGTCGAGTTGAAGGCAGCAGGAACCCAGCCAGGCACAGACCCCGGGTCCTCTGGGTGCTGAGCACGGAGCGGTCACTCCAGTTGGGGATCTGGGGGGCGCTTCACGGAGGAGGAGATCGGAGGGTGAGGAGTTTTGGGAAGTGGAGAGATTGGGGCAGGGGAGAGACACCCAGGTAGACGAAGTGACGTGGAAAGAGTAGGAAAGATCTGATGGGCTTGGGAACGATGAGCAGCCTTGTAGGGCCGGATCCCAGGATGGAACAGGAGTGATTTAAAAGTCATAAAATAACCCAGATGAATGGGTGCCTACTCTGTGCATTACGGCTGTTCGCTCATGCTGGCCTCGCACGGCCCCATGAGCCGCACACCTTCACCGAGGGAGTGCGGTCTATGGCTTGCTCTAGGTGGGGGCGCTGGGACTCGGGCCGGGATGTCTGGCTCCTAAGTCTGGGCCCTTCACCCCCAAACCAGCCAAGAGAGCGGAGGCCACAGCGGGGGCAGGCCAGCTGCGGAAACCCACGGGCAGGGCTGCTGTCGTTGTTCATGGATGTGTTTCGTGCACCCCGACCTTGGCCCAGACGAGGTGCTCAACAAAAATGTGTTGAACACATGAGAGAGTCCAGGGACCCACTGCCATCCTTCAGCCGAGGTGGCGTCGAACAGAAAGGGGTCACCACAGGCCAAGAAAGGCTTCACGTCCCAGCCCCCAGACGGGGAGCTTTTTGGATAAAGCATCTTTGCCGTTGTGACTTTCCTGGATTATCCATGGGCCGTCACAGGTGTCCTTCCGAGAGGGAGGTACCCCTAGCGGGTGCCCAGGACATGCTCCTGCTGTGAGGAAGTGCGGTCCCGAGAGGGGCCCGTGGTAGTGTCGCGGAGAAGCACCAGCCCCGAGTCGGAAGCCGGGGCCCTGTGCCCATTTGCTATATGACCTCAGTCAGGGGAGTCGTTTCTAGGCTGCTCCCTCATCCCTCAAATAGTGTGTGTCTGGGGGGTGCGGGGGGAAGGGAAAAGCTGACAAAAGTTCTTTCCCGTCTCTGTGTCACAGTTGTTGTGAGGACCAAATGGGACAATTCACGTGGAAATACAGGATTATACAATACATGACTATATTAGATGAAATATCGGATTTATAAGATTAATACAGTGTCAAGAACAATTATATTATCACGGAGCGTGAAGAGGTGTCCATCACAAGCATTGGCCCCTCTTCCCAACTTTGGGGACAAGCCGAGGTCCCCTGTTTTCCAGAAGACAGTGGACAGCCCTAGGCAAGGTGGGTTTGGCCCCGGCAGCAGTGGGACGGGGGGGAGTCTGCTTGTGGGGGAAGGGGCCGCTGAGCCGCCCCTCCCGCTCCTCCCCTTCCGCGCGCCCCTGTCTTCCCTGCTTCCCGCGTCCGCCGCGCCTGGTCGCGGAGCACCGTGTTCTTGGCTCCTGACTCTCGGGTCCGAGTCTGTTGAGGCAGACTCCGAGGCATCCCGTCGATGTGGGGTCAGCAGGCGTGACCAGAGAATTCTCCCGACGTTTCACGGTGCAAAAGGGGCTTTTATGAAAGCACGGGGACAGGACCCGCGGGCAGGCAGCGCCGCTCGTGTTGTTGCCAGGAGGGACCGAGCGGCTACTTCCCGGTTGGCGGGGGCTCGGGGTAACGTGAGTCCCTGAGGAATTTGCGTGCGTCGAAAGTGAGGTTCACAGGACCACAGGTCAAGATAAGCTTCGCCTTTATTACCTAGTGAAACACGAGTCCCGAGACCCTGCAGGAATGTCGTGTTCAGTGCATCTCAGATGCGATCGGCGGGCCCATGTGGTCCGACGATTTATTCTCGGTCATATTTTTCCTGTCTTTGTGCTCCTCGACCACCTGTGGGGAGGATGCGCCCTGTGGTCCCCTGAGTCCCGTTGAGCTCGCGATCCCGGCTGGGCGCCGTCTGGGGCAGAAACCCCTCTGCCTCTCTGTGGCCCAAGTGCTCTCCCGCCCCCCGCGTGCCCGTGGCGTCCCTCACAGCTGCACCCCCAGCACCCCGCACAGGTGTGTGCGGGGGGTAATCTGGGTCACGTGACCCCCACCTGTGCCCCTGCTGCCGTGGACGTCTGCTGCGCCATCAGACGAGGCACGAGTCTCTGCCCGAAGTCCAGGCGTGGAGGAGATGGGGCCCAGTTAGCTCATCACCCCTCCTGCCCTCCCACCAAGCTCAGAGCCCAAGGCCCCCTCCCGGGGAGTTGTGCCAACGTCACGTATCCAACGACGAAAGCCCCCATGGAGGGTGGAGGGTGGAGTACCCTTTCCCTTGGGGAGCACTGGAGGGCTGTCACCCACCGGCTCTGGGGGACAATCCCTAGGGCAGACCCCGGCCCCACAGCCCCTCCCCCAGGGGCCACCACACAGCGGGGGCTGTGCCCATCCCCCTACCTGCTCATCCGCAGAGCTCGGGAGCATCTGCTCTGTCAGCCCAGTTCTGGTTTGGGGGACACAAGGCTGAATCAGACCCGCCCCTACCCTGGAGGCATAGCCCCGCCGGGAAGACAGACTTACAGACATTTATGGTCGGGGCCAGAGACGGAGCATGGGGCCTCTGGATTAGCACACTTTCGATGGAAAAGAGATGCCTGAGCTGATCTTGACCTACATGTAGGACCCGGCCGGGGAGGAGGAGGTTCCTGCCTACTCAGTCGCAAGAACGATCTGTCTTCCTCTGTGTCTCAGAGCCGCGAGGACGATGGGACTCGTGGCTCCCGACTGTTCTGGACCCCCCCACAGCCGCCTCAACAGGGAGGACGGGGTGGTCGCACAGGGGCCAGCCGAGAGGCTGCAAAGATGTTCAGCGACGTTACTCAGAGAGAATCGTGGCTTTTGGTCATATTCAGGGCATGGGTTGGACCGTCTATGTCAGCTTGTCCCTGGGCAGGAAGAGATATTCTGATGCCTCCCCCGCTGCCGTGGCCCCAGCTCTGGGACAACACTGAGCAGGAGAGAAATCACTGCAAATTCCTGTAAGGAGAACGGCGCTGGCCTAGAGGGTACTTACCCAGATGTGTAGGGTCGGGTCCTGAGCACGTATTCGGGTCCCTCGCGTTGAGGTAAGAACGCTCCCTATAGCTGTGAGCAGGCCAGCAGCCAGCCGCAGGCAGAACCTTCGGGAAGGTGAGCTGAGCTGCGCCCTTACTGAAAAAGTCTGTTCTTAAAGACTGTGCTTTGCCTGCAAGTCATGAACAAGCACTTAGAACTTCCCAAGTTGAAAAAATCTTGATTGCAAAATAAGAAGTGAATGTTCTAGCATGGGAACGTACTAGACACCATGAGAGGATGTGCCTGCGTGCGTAGGGGCCCTAAAGAGCATCGAGGTGGGGACAGAAGGGGTCAAATAACGAAGGCTCACTGGTGGTTCTTCAGCGAGATTATTAGTCATGGTTTGTTGGGAGTAAGTGTTTACAGTTTTCAGAGTTTGGATTCAGTCACTTTGAAAAAACTCCTTTTGTCATCTTACAAAGTTCAAGACTTTAACTCCTCCCACATATTATTTTCTGCATATGGTGGGTCGGGATTCTGGTGCAGAGAGGGGTAAACCAAGCAGGCAACACTGAGTCCCTCTAGAATGTTGCTTCGGTGGCAGAGGGTCTGTCCGGCTGCAGCAGGGCAGTGCACTAGACCTTGGGCTCCCTGTTTTGCTCTGATTTCTGGTGTATAGCGGAGAGACCAGATAGGTTTTTAAGTCTATCTCCTGATCTTGTACTCATTATTCAGCTTCAAGTAATCTTAATCCCTATAATTGGATTAAGGCAAACTGGGATTTCCAGAGGCCCTAGGGACCTACCAGAAGCCAAGTAAATCCTCCCTGTCGGAATATGTCATTTTAGCCCCCAAACCATTTCTACAATTCTTCATGGAATGATTGAGTCCGACACTCATCAGAAATATCAAAGCACACAAGGAAATAAGACATCATCAGAACCCAAGAGAAACAATAAGTAATAGAAACAGACTCACAAGGGCTCCACCTAATGGAATGAACAGATGTTGACTCTTTAAATGGCTGGGTTTTAAATATGTTCAAAGACAAAAAAGAATGAATTAAGTTATGGCAAATCCCTAGAAACCATGAAAAGAAAAGAACCAACCTGAAATTCTACGTCTCAAAGATCCAATACCCCAAATTAAAAATGCAAAGGTTTCACAGCAGAATGGACATTGGCAAAAGGAGACTCAGGGAGTCGAAAATAGGTCATAAGAAAATATCCAGAATAAAGAATTAAGAGTCATGAGGATGGAATCCTCAGATACGAAGGAAAGGGTAGGAGGCTCAGAAGAGATGCTGAGGAAGTCTGACGGACATACACAATCAGGGTCCCAGGAAGGGAAGAGAGAATTTGAACTGAATACTTGGAAGGGAATGATACTGAAGCCCGATTATTTCAAGTTGTGGGGTACAGTTTACATTATGCCTAGAGGGAAATTTATAGCCCCCAATGCATATCTTAGACATGAAGAAAAGCTGAAAACAGAAAACCTAAGCTATGATCTCCAGAAATTAGGAAAAAAATTAACTTGCCCTCCCCTAATAGAATGAAAGAAAAAATAAAGATGAGAGCAGAAAGTAATAAAGTAGAAGATAAATGCATATTAGTGATGATCAACAAAAACCAAGAGTGAGTCTTGGAGAAGACTGGGAAATGGTGGTTGGTGATGCTGAAACAGGAAAAAAGAGAAAAGGCACAAATTCTGAGTGTCAAGAAGGAAGAGGGTGTCATAGAGGGTATTGTAAGTAAAACGCAATATTTTAATATTAATGTTAATATTTAGAAGGAAGAGAAAAATCCCTTGGAAATGTACAACTTATCAAAATTGACAGAAGAAGAAATAGAAAATCTGAAAATCCTATAATTTATAAATAAAGTTCTTTCTCTTTTTTTTTTAAAGATTTTATTTACTTGAGAGAGTGAAAGAGCATGAGCGGGGGAGGGGCAGAGAGAGAGGGACAAGCAGACTCCCCGCTGAGCGCAGAGCCTGACATGGGGCTCCATCCCAGGACCCAGAACCTTGAGATCATGACCTGAGCCCACATCAGATGCTTAACCGACTGAGCCACCCAGGCGCCCCTGTAAGTAAAGTCCTCTTCATGAAGATAATATTGTGCCCCAGATGCCTTACTAGTAGATTCTACCAACCATACAAGAAGAAATAATTCGAGCCGTTCACAAGTGTCTTTCTGCATGCATCTTGCCCATTTTAACCATTCAACAGTGGTTCAAGTTCACATTTTTTAGCTTCAGATACAAAGCTCATGGTTTGACCCTTATCCCGTCCCCGTCCCTCCCATATATGCCATCTCCCCGCCTCCTCCCCCCCCCCCAGCCTAGCAAGACGATTCATGTCTCCCTGAATTCGCTGTGCTGTTTCTTGCTTCTGGACCCTCATCTTCACTTACGTAACACGTTCACAGGGACCCGCTCTGTGCTAGGCTCTCTGGATCCCAGGTGACCGTCCGGAGGGAGCCCCTGGTCCCCTTGCCTGGAGTGCTTTTCACCCTCTTCGCCCAGCTCCTGCCTCCTCTTCCCTCAGCTCAAGTTCCGTTGCTGTCTGTAGACTCTGTGTAGACTCTGTGTTTACCCGTCTGTCCCTCCTGCACCGTGTTACCCACACACCGCCCGAGCCTGCATAGCAGATCCCGTGGCCATGCCGACTACACAGCAGGCATCTCCTGACCGAACGAGAAGGAAGCAGACAGACAGTATCAACGCCTGCAGGGGTCCAGTGGGTCCTCCAGACCCGCTGTCCTGTTGGGAAAGGAAGTAGCAGAGTCAGGGGCTGGTCCAAGGTCACCGGTGAGTTCGAGGCAAAGACAGGGAGAGCAGAACCCAGGGCCGCTCCATCTACGCGGCGTTGTCTTTCCATCTGTGTGTCGACGTGACTTTCCTCGCCTCCTGCTTTCTTTTTGCTGACTCGAACTTTGTGCATGGCCCAGACTTTACCTCTCAGCCTCCACACCCAGCGCCCGCGTCCCATCAAGAAGTGTCAAGGGATGTGGTCAGGGGTGTGTCCCCAGACACCGGCCTGCCTGAGCTGCAGGAGTGCCCCCCGCGTGTGAGCACGTTTGTACGTATACGTGTGTGGACGTGTTCGAGGGAACCCAATCCCTCAAGGGTCCCACAGAACGACTGGCGGCAGGAAGATAGGGTCTTAGAATGAATTAAAAGGAAAGAACCCATCAGCCATGACTAGCGGAGTCAACAGGTAAATCCTTTATGGTTTGTTTCAATGAAGGTGATTTTAATTAGCAGAAAAATAGGTTTCTCCGGAACTGGGCATTAGTTTTATTGATTGGGACGCAAGTTTCACCAGGCAAGTCATTTTGATGCAAACTTAAAAAAAAAAAAATCACTAGGGCGCCTGGGTGGCTCAGTTGGTTATGCAACTGCCTTCGGCTCAGGTCATGATCCTGGAGTTCGGGGATCGAGTCCCGCATCGGGCTCCCAGCTCCATGGAGAGTCTGCTTCTCCCTCTGACTGCTCTCTCTCTCTCTCTCTCTCTCTCTCAGATAAATAAATAAATAAAATATTTTTTTAAAAAATCACTGTATAGATTATTAGCAAAAGCGTGAATTTCCCATATTTCTTCTAGGAAGGGATGAGTGTGTGTGTGTGTGCACATGCTCATGGTTGGCACTAGAACCTAAAAGATGACCGGCTCAGTAAAGAGCAGCAGGGAAATCATTTGCATATTGGAGGGCTCCCTCTACTCTTGTTGTTACTTTGTTTCCACTTTTTTTTTTTTTTTAGGTTTTTATTTATTTATTAGAGAGCAAGAGACTGAGAATGAGAGGGGAGAAGGTCAGAGGGAGAAGCAGACTTCCCGCAGAGCCGGGAGTCCAATATGGGACTCGATCCCGGGACTCCGGGATCATGACCTGAGCCGAAGGCAGTTGCTCAACCAACTGAGCCACCCAGGCGCCCTGTTTCCACTTTTATTGTGAGTGACGAGCGTTTGTGTATTTAGCAGAGTGTCTTCTGTCACTAAATTTCAGGCAAGAACAGGATTTACCCTCTACTCCCGCACGGTCCCGCGGGGAGGGTCATCGGAGCCCCGTCGGTCATCTAAAATTGTGTGGTAGCCCAACCAAAAAAAGAAAAGGAATCAGGTGGAATTCATTGTAACCTATACCTTATTTAAGGCCACACATCCAAGATACTATCTGTTCAACGTGTAGAGATGGCCGACGAGGTATTTTTCATTCTCTTCGTCGTACTTGTCGCGTCCTGCAATGCAGCAGTGGCCGAGATGGCAAAGGCATGAAGAAGCAAGCTGTTACTAGGTGGAATGCGGGGACACAGAGGCGGCAGTCCTTTTAGACAGTCACCTCCCACCCTGCGTGACCAGGCCACTCGCCGACTCCTAAGGCCACCCCCAGCTCCGACTCCGGGTGCCCCTGTCCCCAGACAGCGGGTGAGACGAGCCTCGTGGGTGCTCGGAGGCGCGGCTGGGTGAACAGTCCCGCGGGCCCCGCTCAGACCTCAGTGAGCTGATGTCCCTGAACTCCTGTCTTGTTCACTCATCAATATTTATCCAGCTGCCCCTGGAAAACATCACGTGAGTCCCACACCGTCCATCAGCCATCCTCCCTCCCTGCGTCTCCTTTCCTTACCGGGGGGGCTTGGAGCCTCTCCGCCCTGTCTCTTTCCCTGTCATGTCAGTGCTGAGAGAGTTCCAGTCCTTGGCGTGGACACGGACTGCTCCTAATTCCTGGAAAAACCTGGGCCACCGAGGGAGAAAGGGGTCCGTCTTCCCGCAGCTGCCGTGGGGAAGTATCTCTCTGTACCGTGAACCGTGCTTGCAGATATCTCCAAGAAAGCAAACTTCAGAGCTTGTTGTTACATCCTGGCCAAGTTCCCTTAAGGTCTGATTCCGACTGGTTGTCTTACTCGGGAAGGCGTGGCCTTGGGGAACACGGTGTGCAATGAAACCTTGATTTCGGAGTCGCATAAGCATTTGGCTGGTTTTTCGTCCCCTCTTCCAACCCATCTTCCAGATGCACTCTCTCCGCTGCTGGTGCTCTTTAAGGCAGAAGAGCTTCGTGGGCGCCTCTCTCTTATGCTCCAAGGAAGAGGGTTGAAGAAAGAAAAACCAAGGTGAGACTCTGGAGCGGGTTCCCCCCCCGCCCCGGGGGCCGTTCTGCCTCTCGGCCCCAGAGATCCTGGTTGTCTCAGCAGGAACCGGGCAGGGAACAGCGCGGCGGGTGGAGGCCAGGGATGCCGCTCTCTTCCTGCCGTGCGTCGGATGGGCCCACCGTGGAGGAGGGAGCCGAGGGGAGGAGGCCCGCTCTGGGGGCCGACTCCGGGTGGAATCCCGACTCTGGCCCTTCCTCGATTTGAAATGGCAGGCCGTGTTTCCAACCTCCGTGCCTCGGGTCTCCTTGTCTGTAAAATGGGGACAATGATAATACAATCCCCAGAGGGTTCATTTGAGGATAAAAATGAGTAAATATATATAAAGCCGGGCCCCAAATGCCTGGCACCAAACAATTGCTTGGAAATACCAATTAGTGTGTCTCGGGCAAACGAACAGGTCTCCTTAGAGACAGGCTCTGCTCTAGCTGGGGAGGGGACACACTATGGTGAGCCACGCAGACTCCCGGGACTGAGGGTCCCACTCGGGGTGCCAGATCATCTCCCCTGGTTGTTCCTCCTGGAGGCAGACCCTGTCTGGGTCTCTCCATGTGTCCAAAGGTCCCCAAACCCTGCCCTTGCCGTCTTCCCCCCTCCCCGCCCCGGCCAGTCTGTCCCCAAGCTCTGTGACCACTTGGGGACTTCTGCCTCGCCCCATCCTTCCCTTCCGCTGTTTGTGCCTTTGATATATGGTCCTCGTGATCTGTAAGGACCCCATAAGTCTAGCTTAGCCCAGTCCAACGGCCTCCCAGCTGGACTCCGGACCAGCCTCTGCCGCTCCATGTTCTAGAAGGAAGGTTCTTAACTGCTCAGTCTCTTTGTCTATAGGGAACACAACTCCGTGTTCGTCCACAAGGTGTAGGCAGCCCTTCCAGCTCGGCCCCTCGGCCTGTCCCGCCCTGAGCTGGGGCTTCACTGAGAGACGCGGGACCAACGCTCGAGGCTGTTCCAGGGGAGCGCAGTGTCTCCGTCAGGCTAGCCCTGGAGCGTTCCTGGGAGTGGCAGCGTTCCTGCAGGCTTGGAAGGGGCGCACGTTCTCTTGGTCGAAGCCGTCCCACGTCCCGCCTAGATCATCCCCAAGGAGAGGCTGGCAAAGGATGTCGTCTCTCGACGGAGGAGCAGCGACATCCGGTCGCAAAGGGTGTGGGTGCAGGCCGGGTGGCGGGACATCCCCCAGGCGAGCTGAGCAGCGAACGGCTACTTCCTCCAAGGCTTTGCAAAGCCATCGCTAACAATTGTAGAGGGAAATACCATAGGGCCCGTGAGTCACCTCCTAGAACAAAGGATGGCCACCCTTTCTGGAGTGTTCGCAGCCGCTGCGGATTCCCGACTAAGTCAGCGTTGGCTCCGTCTGGAGATGGGAGAGAATGGCTTGCATTACCCGGGAGGGGGGCACGTGCTCGGCTTCTCCCCCCAAACCCTGCCCTTGCCGTCTTCCCCCCTCCCCGCCCCGGCCAGTCTGTCCCCAGGCTCTGTGACCACTTGGGGACTTCTGCCTCTCCCCATCCTTCCCTCCCGCTATTTGTGCCATCACACGCTTCCAAAGCGCAGTGTGGCTGGGAAGGGAGATTGCCGCCTACGTGACTGATAATTTCTAAATTCTCCATGTGACAATTATAGGGAATGAAGAGCAAGACAGAGCTTCCAAACTTTTTAAAAAGCCTTGCTCTGGTTATCGCTGTTGGTCTTCTCAGCTTGCTTTAG
>CM052807.1:116276435-116301495 GCA_028533885.1 Nasua narica | reverse complement strand
GAAAGAAAAAGAAGAACAGCTCTAGCGATCCCTCCCCTCTGTGTAAACGTGTCCCATGAAGGGGAACCCAGTGCCTGCTTCGTAAGACACGGCCTGGTGACAGCAGGAGGACCCCTCTGTGTTCCCGAGGGGGCCTGGCCGCTGCCTCCTTTGTGGCCACCACCCATCCAGTCTTCCAGGGGCTGGTGACCCAGGGCTGCCGGGTGGCCGAGGGACCAGCACTGGGACGGACAGGTGACCGGGGCTCGGGTTTGGGGGAGTGACGCTCCCGTGGAGGACTCTCGCTATCAACAGCTTGCCCTATTTATAGGTTGCTGATGTCTTCCGTGCGGTGATTCATCCCTTCTACTTAAATCCATCAGTATCTTTAGAACACAAAGCAGGGCATTAAAAAGCGCTCTGCAAATGGGGAGGGAAGGTGGGCTGACAGGCCCGGTGTTTACAACCCAGACCAGGAACCGGCAGTTTGGAGTCCTGGAGTTTCTGAGTTGGAAGTTCAGGGCATGCTGAGCTTCCCCCGCAAATACACACGCGACCGTGTGCTCGCACGCATGTGTGCACACGCCTGCGCACACACACACACTGACCTCTCTTCTTGCTCTGCCCAAGGGACATGCGGGCTACAGCTTATTTGGTGGCTCTCTGCAGCAATCATAGACTTTTTCTTTGGAGGGCAGATGAGATCTGGGCAACAAGCAAAAAAAATGTAGCTGAGAAAAGCCTCAATGTGTAAAGCAGTGTCCGCAGTGAGACGGCAGACGGACACACCCGGGATGGACCCTCCCCCCGCCGCGGACCTCGCCTGTGTAATCCCCTCTCCTTGGGGGTCACAGGCCCAGTGTCTTGTTTCTCACCAACAGCACACGGCAGTGGTGACAGCTGTCACTCCTGTGATTGGGGTACGTCATTTGGCGTTTGCATCCCCTCATGGCAGATGGCAGCAAGACACCCTGACTTTGAGGGATAGGGACGTGCAAGGGGCCTGTGGTCAGAACTGCGGGGACCTCTGGGAGCTCCGAGCGACCCCTCAGCTGACACCCAGCAAGAAGGCCGATCGCCCCAGTCCTATAAGTGCGAAGCACCGAACGAGCCTGGATGGGGACCCCGGGCTCCGATGAGACTGCAGCCTGGCGGACAGGCTGACGGCGGCCGGTGAGGCCTGGGCAGAGGGCAGCCGAGCTGCCGACTCCTGACTCACAAGCGCTGCGAGTCAAAGGCCGGTGTTATTCCTGCTGAGTCTGTGGGATTCCCCACACAGCAGGAGAAAGCTGGTGCGAGGGCTTCACCACGTTATACCAGGGGGAACCGATTCTCCTCTCCGAGTCTGTATGCCTGGAGACTCCTGGAGGATGCACGGGAAGCCAGTGAGAGGGTCCTGTCGTGAGCGCAGGCCGCTGGCCGCCGGGGCTCTGTGTCTACACCTCGGCTCGCTCTGTGGGTTTGAAACATACAAATGTGGAACCCTACTCAGAAAGTGAGTAGCTGATGGTGACCGTCAGGGGCAGCTGACAGTTACTGGGGACGATTTTAGACACCGTGTGTGAAACAACTCGGGTAGCCCTTACTTACCACTGCCCACCCCCTGGGAGGTGGGGGCTGCTATCACTTGATTAGACTGATAGGGAAACTGAGGTCCGTACACTTACATACATAGCGTGCTTGGGCTCACAGAATCCCCCCCAGAGCTGGGATGCGGGTGAGCCCGCTGGGCTCCGGGCCTGAGCCCTTCCCTGCTCGGCCCCCAATGGCCGGGTCTCATGGGGCAGCAAAGCTGGAGGCGCCCAGAAAGCCGCTCCGGCTGCCGGGGACGTGGTGGCAGTGGCGGGAGCCCCAGCCACCACGCCGTGGGCACTTGCTGACCCCCCTCAGAGCTCTCCAGACCCGCCATTGACGCCCAGCAGTCAGGCCGGGAGAATGCTCCTTTGTGTTCTGGATACTTCCTTGCCTTGACCTTTATAATTGACATTCTGTGCCTTAGCACCTGCTCCTGTCCCCTTCACTCATTCCTGAGTCTCCTTGGTTGAAAATTCCAATGGAAAAACCTCCTTTGATTAAAAAAAAAAAAAAGTTCTTTAAAAAGGACTTTACGTATCCCATGAAGATGAGATGTTTCTAACCTTGTTAGTTAACATATAGGAGATGGGTTTCGTCAGCAAGCTCTTGAGTTTCTATATGTCATTATATTATTTTTGGAGGACCATATGCAAGGATTGTCTCATAGGCACCATTTCTGATCTCAGTGTGTTTTTCTTTGGTTAATAAAAACCACAGTTTATAAATCAGGCATATAAAGATGGCAGGGTGAGACCGCGATAAAATTCACAGCTTGTGTCTTCCTTCCTTTTTTTTTTGGTCTGATTTTCCTGAGGAGACAGCTCTTCAAACAATGTCTTTAGGAGATAGGAGCCCCGTGTTCCCGCCAGGATTACTCTCGTGCGCAGATACACCTGCAGACTATTTCCACGTGTTTCACGTGTCTCCCGACAGCGAAGAATCTGTCTTCCAGCGTCCCCGCCCCCACCTATGTGGTCTTCATTTTATTCCTCTTCTCTCTCCCTTCCCCTTCCTCTGCTGGGGTGTCTCGAATAATGATTACAAGGTCAGCAGAGCAGAGGGGCTCAGACTCCAGAGACATCAAAATTGCACTGCTGGGTTTGCCACTCTCGTTAGCTGTGTGTCCTTGGGTAGTTGCTAAACCTCTCTGATGCTTAGGTTCCTCACTGTCAATGGGATAACCTCTACATCTGCATAGCGTTGCTGGGAAAGACAAAATCTTTTAAAAAATATTTCATTTATTTATTTGAGAGAGAGAAACAGTGAGCGTGCAAGCAGGGGGAGGGGAGGAGAGGCAGAGGAGAGAGAGAATCTCAAGCAGACTCTATGTGGAGCGTGGATGTGATCCTATGTGAGCCTATGTGGGGCTGGATCCCACGACCCTGAGATCATGACCTGAGCCAAAATCAAGAGTCAGACGCTTAACCAGTCGAGTCACCCAGGCGCCCCCGGGATAGACCCAACGGCTAGGGTCTGCTGAAGAAAATCCCAGGTGATCAAACCGTTGCAAGTTTCTGGTGACCGGCTGCAAAGGTGAAGGCCGAAAGGGTTTGCAGGGACTATATCACTAGTCCTTTCCCATCTTGCGTATGTGTTTAAGGTGCGGCGGAAAATTGAGGCCGAGATGGGAAACGTGTAAGTGCACACGGAGACCCCCCCCTCACACCTGCTCCACAGGCTGCTCTGCGGGCCTTCGAGCACAGAGGCCAGGAACGAGTCAATCCGGGGGCTGACCCCGGCCCTTGGCTGGGTGATGTCTTCGCCCCTGTGTCCATTGGTAGATTGCGTGGCCTTCCCAGCTCGCAGGGACTGCCTGCTTGCCCTAGCCCTGACACACGGATGGTCCCCGCGCCCGGATGTGTGTTCCGTGACCGCCTCCCGGACCACTCACCCTAGGCAAGGGGTCTCCCTTCTATCTGGGGCTAGGGGGGTTACGTGGTCACCACTGTCCCTCCCTCCCCCAGCTCCTGGTGGATACAGGAAGGGGGGGGCCCCGCCACCGAGCTGTGATGTCTGACCCGGGCCTCGAAGGCAGGGACGGGTTATCTGGGCAGAAGGGGAGGGAAAAAGGAACAAGCATCATGGGACACTGGGGAGAAAGCACAGAGACCCGGCAAATTACGGGCAGTTGGGGAAAACCAGGAGGCATATTCGGGGGCCGAGAGGCTGGAGAGTTGCCAAACCCAGAAATCAGAGCCCCTGTCAGTGGGCTCAGCGTAGGGCGGGGTCTGACTTCCCCCGAGACCAGCAGCGTCTCATCCAGCCACTGGCCGACGCCCTTTGCACCCCGAGCACTGGAGTGGTTCGAGCGCAGTCGGGCAGTCGGGTCTGAACTCGGGAGGCCCCTGGCCCCACCGCGCACCTGCCTCTCCAGCGTCCGGAAAGTTGCAGTCAGCTCTAGGTCCCCTTGCATTTTACACTGAATGTGCGTCCTTCGCTCAACCACAGAGGCTGTGGGGTGGGCGAAGACCATCCATGCGAGGGGACAGCAGTAATAACTATCCTGTCTGTTCCCCGCACTGTCCGAACTGCTACTTTAACCCCCCCCCCCCCGCCCCCGACAGCTCTCAGGGAGCTGGCAAAGCAGAGGCCCCTGGGGTGTTTTTATTTTCCCAGAAGCCGAGAAAACTAATGTGCGCTGGGTACTTTAGTGAGTGATTTTCGTAAAAACCCTAACTTGCGTTATTTAAAAACCAATTTCATTTCCTTTTAAACATGGCAAAGTCACTGGTCTTAATTCAAGGACTCCGGCCTCTAAGGTTTGGTGCGGCAGACGGGTCGCGGGAAAGGAAAGGAAAAGGAAAAGGAAAATGCATTTGGGTGTCGGGGACCCACAGGGAGACACCAGGTGGGTAGGGGTAGCTCTGAGGGATTCCAGGGTTCATCTCAAGTTAAGGAACCATTTCTGATGTTCCCCTTTGAGCAAAGCGTCCCACCGGACCAGAGCCGTGCGGTGGGGCACACGGGCTCCGGGGTTCCCCAGGAATTACTGCACGAGCCCCGTCTACACATTCTCAATTCAGGAAATCCTCCCCGGGGCTCCTCTACTACTTCCTACATGGTGGGGGTGGGGCCAGGATGGAGTCTGGGTCACAGCCAAGTGCATAAAGTGATCTGAACTTGTGGGATCTTCGACTGCTAGACTCGGAAGTCAGAGCCCGTCCTGTCTCGTGCCCGCTTGAAAGCCAGCCCCCAGCAGGGCCTTATAGGTGCTTTCGAGACCTGAATCCGGGCTGACCTCCCCTCCGCCCCCCAGGGATGCTCTGAGCGCACTACTTCCCCAGCATACCTGGCTCCCACCACCCTGAAGACGAGAACCCTGGATCCCCCTATCTTGGCTTCCCCTTGCCTCCCACCCCACGTCTGCAGCCCCAATGTCTTCTGTGCTGAGCTCCTAAACTCCAAGCCCCGTTCTCAGTTGCCTGTGGGCCTTTTCCTCCTTTTGCTCAGACATACTCTCCCCGTCTTCTCGTATTTCCAACCTCAGTTTAAATGACACTTCCACAGGGAGCCCCTCTCTGATCCCTGGATGAGAGGGAGTCCCCCACCGCCGACCCCACCCAGGATTACAGACCCTGGCCTCCAGGGGTCCGCGGCCCAGTGTGGGCGACTGAGCCACAGGTGGGCAATGACAAGGAGGCACAGGGCATGTGCGAGTGCTGAGAAGGTTGGGCAGCCCCTTCTTGGAGGCCTCGAAGGTGGCCCGAGGAGGTGGCCATGGGGGCTAGTGCCCAAGGAGCGGCTCTGAGCTGACCGAAAGGAGAGAAAGAGAATGTTAAAGGCAAAGGGCACAGGGTAAGCAGACAGTAGGCAAGGGGTCTCTCAATTTAGGGGCTGATCTCAGGGTGCTTGGTGGAGAGCCGGGGGAGATGACAGCGGGCTGGGTGGGTGTAATGGGACCAGGGTTCATTCAATAAGCCATTACGGAGGGCCTTTCACGTTCCAGGCTCCCGTCCCGCTTAGCCACCCCTCCCGAGGGTGCAGGTGTGAGTCCCCGCAGAGAGAGAGGCACGTCGGGGGAGGGGAGACAGGCCGGCTGGTGCAGGGAGCTGGGGAGACCTCCCCCAGGAGGCTAGAGGATGGGCAGGCACCCGGAAACCTGGAGAGGGTCCTGCTAGAGACCCAGAGACGGGGATGGGCTGCCTGTGGGGGCGGGGAGGAGCCAGAGCCCTGCCCCCGGGGCTTTGCCTTAAACAACCCGGCCACCGCCACCAGGCCAGTGGAGCGGCAGGAGGGAGGGACCGGGACTGTGATGGGAGCCCAAGGAGCCTGCTGGGGAGCTGGCCGCAGCAGGTGGTTGATGGCGCAGACCTCAGAGACAGTTCCAGGGCTGCAGGGTGCTGGAGCCACCGGGAGGCCACAGGCTGGCCAAGCTCGCAGACAGGAGAGGCTCAGGCCGCGTGGGCGGAGGGAGCCCCAACCGCAGAGCTGAACAGGGGGCCCGAGGAGCAGAGGCACCAGGGAGGCTGGGGGTCCGGGGGGGTGGGGAGGAGGAATGGAGACCAGAGCCGCAGCCGCCCTGAGACACCCTCTTTGTCTTCCATGATGTCACGGTTCCTAGATCTTCCCTGACATCACCTTTCCCTCAATATGTTCCTGGACAGGAAGGGCTTTTCTGTGGGGTGGGCGAAGACCATCCATGCGAGGGGACAGCAGTAATAACTATCCTGTCTGTTCCCCGCACTGCCCGAACTGCTACTCTGACCCCCCCGACAGCCTCCCAGAGGCAGGTGTGCAAATACGCTCAGTGGGCCGTTTTACAGGTGATGAAACTGAGTCGAGCAGCTGGGGGCGGTCCCGAAGCCACACAGTAGGACTGGAACACAGAGGAAAGGTCGGCTGAGTCCGGATCTGTTTTTCCCAGCACCCTCCTTGGCCCAGGGGTGCCCGCGGGGCCTCGTCAGCTGAGGATCTCAGGATGCCAGGTGACCAGCGACATGGCGACACGTGGGCAGGGAGGAGACTGTGAACACGGGGGGGCCTCGGGAGGAAGAAGCTGGCTCAGCCTGGACATTCCCGCCTCGGGCAGAGCAGTGTCTTCTCAGGGTGTCCCTCCCCCCCCCCCAGTTTTCCCGCAATCTTAACCTATAGGAAGCCTCTGGGCTCTTTCCCCTTGCCCTGGACCCCGCCCCTGCACACCCAGAAACTCGTTCCTTCCGCGGGAAGGAAAAGGGCACCTACTTGAGATTAGAGGTGCTTTTGCCGTTCTTTGAAACTTATTTCCCTCCGCAAGTTAATAGTCTTGATCGATCACCCCTTTCGGGGCAAATAATTCGCTCTGGGAGACAGCGGCATTATGAGCTGTCCCTGAGTTACCTTAAATGGCTTTGAACTTTTACAACGTCCCCTTTTAACTGTGGAGTCGAAATAGCTCAGAGTCCGTACAATGATTGTAATTACGGCTGCTGTTTATTTAGTGCTAACGACGTCCTGGACTTTTTACATCTTTCCTGTCTGCTTCCCAGAAAACCTCTGCGAGCCAGGAATTATGAGCTCTATTGAGGGGTGGCAGGAAGAGAAAGAGAGAGAGAGTGAGCTTCATTAGGGATGTACATCTCAGAGAGCTTAAGTAACTTGCTCAAGCTCACAGAGCCAGTCAGATCTGATCGAAGATTTGAACCAGGCCTGTCTGTCCACACTTCCTTCATTGCCCAGGGAGGCTCTGATTCAAGGATATGGGAGCAGGGAAGACCTTAATCTTGTCCCCCACCCCTCTGGCTTTGTAGGCGAGCACACCTGCCCTCCGAGGGGGGATGGGGGCAGTTGCAGAGTCCTAGGAAGGGAAGTGGGGGTTCATTTTCCCTCCCAGGCTGTGCAGGATGCTGAGGGGATGGGGGTGTCTCTGCTTGGGGGGTGGGGGCAGAGAGGAGGCAGAGGGCATGCTGCGGTCAGGCTAGACCCAGATGGGCCAGAGACCCACGCGCAGAGGTGGCAAGGAAAAGGAGGTGCCTGGAAGGGGACAGGCCGCTGCGAGGCTCAGAGCAGCAGGAAGAATAGGCTGGCAGGGGCCCCCAGGCACTGTCCCCACAGCTTCTGCCCCCGTGCCACGCCCCTTCCGGCTTCCTGCCGGTCTCACTGGGCTCGAGGTCACAGGTGCTTGTGGCTCTTCCAAATGGCGAAAGCCTTCAGCTCCTGTGCCTGCTGGCTTTCTCCCATCTCTGTGTTCCGCCACGGCATCGCCCTTCAGCCAGAAATGAAAGAAGTGAGCAGCAGCCGGAGTGGCTGGAGTGACTGGGGAGGCCGGCGGGGGAGGGCGCCAGCCCCCAGCAGCTCTCCATCCCGGGGCCGGTGAGTGCAAGCTGGGGAGGCGTATGTGCACATTTGCTGCCTCGTGGCAAATGAGCCGAAGGAGGCAAAGGGTAGGGGTAGCGAAGCCAAAGGAGTCATCCCGGTGAGAGACGAATTGCAGATAGCAGTGGACGCCTGCAGGGCCATTTTGCAGCGGGACCTGGGGACAGACTGTCCAAGGTTGGGGGGGGTGAGCCCCCTCAGGGATGGCCCCAGGCTTCCGACCAGCGTGGGTGGTGGGCCCTTCACCCAGGCCCAGATGCAGGAGGAGGAAGGGGGCTTGGGCAGTAGCAGGGGACTCCGGTTTGGACATATTCTGTTCGCTTCACCCGGGGGTCGTCCCCACAGACGGATACCTGGAGAGCTCCGGAGAGAGCGCTCTCTGCCGCAGAGGCATGGAGGCAAATGGTCGTTTCTCTCTCCGCCCCCCTCCCCGCCCCCGTTCAGGTAAAATCCTAACAGCCAAGCGTCACAACACTGAAAGCTGTATTAAAAAGATTAAATATATAGGGGCGCTTAGGTGACTCAGGCCATTGAGCAGCTAACGCTTGGTTTTGGCTCAGGTCGTGATCTCTGGGGCATGAGGTCGAACCCGCATCCGTCTCCACACTCGGCGGGGAGTCTACTGGGGATTCTCTCTCTCTCTCTCTCTCTCCCTCCCGCTGCCCCTCCCCTCCCACGTGTGCTCTCTTTCAAGTAAATAAGTAAAATTCTTTAAAAAAGATTATACCAATATATTTTAAATATTTATAGTTTGAAATATTTATTTAGAAGTACTTATATTGAACATATCCTATATTTTATATTAAACATGTAAGTATATGAATATTGATATTAAAAATTAAAATTTAAAACAACATATTTTTTAAAGATTTTATTTATTTATTTGAGAGAGAGAGAATGCATAAGCAGGGGCCAGGGAGGGGCAGAGGCAGAGGGGGGAGCAGGCCCCCCGCTGAGCAGGGAGCCCGATGTGGGGCTCGATCCCTGCACCCCAGGATCATGACCTGAGCTGAAGGCAGATGCTTTGCCGACTGAGCCACCCCGGTTCCCCTATTTAAAAAGAAACCTCTGGACACAATTTGGTTCTTGTATGGACACTATACTGCTTGATCTGACACTATCTGTTTAGTCCTAGGCCTGATTTCTCACTTGTTGTTACTTACTTGCATACAGCTGACACAGTGTTGCACGGGTGTGGGGTGCCCGGCATCCAGCAAGTCTGGCCGCCACGCGATGCGCGGCTCCCATCCGTCACTGTGCCCGTCACCGTGCGTCTCTATCCTGCAGCCATCGGGTCTGCTCCCGGCGCTGTGCCTTCCCCGCCCCGGGACTTAGCCATTCCATCCCTGGAAGCCTGGACCCCCCTCTCCCCACCCCCACTCTGCTAGCCACCCCTCCCGGTTCACTTCCGCTCGCTTGTCTCGTCCTCATTCCACACTAGCGACCTCGTCCTGCTTTGGCTCCCTCAGAGCAGATGGGACCCGCTCCCTCCAGCCGGTGGAAGTTTTCTCTGTCGTTCCACTTAGCCTGCTTGCCTATTGATGCTGATACAAGCTACTTTGGAAGGTAGGCGAGCTCCCGGCGGCAAGCCCCCGTGCTCTTCTGCTGTCCCCTGTGGGCTTTCATGCCAGGTTGCCGTGGACCAGGTCCCCCCCCCCAACCCCAAGCCCCAGAACCTGTGAATGGGACCTTATTTGGGAAGAGTCTTTGCAGATGTAACTAAGTAAGGATCTCGAGATGACATTGGCTAAGGAACCCTAGATACAATGACAGGGAGCCCTTAGAAGGGACACAGAGGAGAGACGTACGGTGGGGGGGGGGCGGTGAGGAGGGCAAAGAGGTGGGGCAGCCGAGGCAGAGACTAGCACAAGTAGCGAAGAGACGAGGAAGGACACCCTCCTCCCCCGGAGGCTTCAGAGGGACGCCACCCTGCCCACACGGGACCCTGTCTGGGACTGGGGCACCCCCGCCAGATGGCACAGCCAGCACAGTCTGTCCCGGGCATTAGAAAATGTGGAGGGTGAGCCCCCCAAGGACAGCCTCCCACCCCGAGGCAGGTGCCCCATTTGCCCGAAGGACCTAAGAGCGCCTGGCACTGACCCTGGGCCTCCATTCCGTCATCTGTCGGCCGCGAACGAGAATATCCACCAGACGGTGTCACTGAGCGGGGCAGCTAAGATTCTGAAGCCAGACAGCCCACCGCCACTCGGGGGATGTATCGTACTAGGATATGGTGTTTCCGTTTGTACCCACAAAGGGATGGGAACGTCGGTTCTGGAAAATCACTAGGACAACACGGAGTAAAAAAGAAAGAAAGGAAAACCAACTCGACGGCCCTTCTAATAAGCACGGACACATAGTGGAAAGTGGAAAAATAAAAAAATCTCTTTCCTGGAATCCTAAAATTCCCTCTTTTGGTTTTGCTAGGGATTGCACCAGATTTCCTCGAAGCTCTTTCTGGGAGTTTTCACGGCAGAATGGAGGTGGATTTGTTCAGTGCGGGAGCGATGGGGGACAAGGTGAGCCCCCCGGAGCCCGGGGCAGAGCCGGCGAGGAGGCTCTCAGCACTGTCCCTGCAGGCCTCCTGGGGGGCTTGGGGCCACCTGACTGCCGTCGTCTGTGACGGAAAGTGCCAGAGGGGGGCGGGATCACTGAGGCACATGAGGGACACTGTAGGGCTCAGCCCAGCCGGTGTGGGGGAAGGGGCAGCACCATCCCCGCCGCCCCGCGCTAAGTCCCTCACTGACCCTGGGCCGACCGCTCCCAGGCTTGCCCCTCAGAGAGGAGTCGAGTGGGACCCTCGGAAGCAGGCTTCGGGGACGCTGCCAGGGGCCTGCTGTCAGGGCTCGCCTGCCGTCTCCATGCCTGGGCTGGCCCACCCGCTCCCTAGTTAAAAAGATCTAGATGATTGGAGCAGACGGGCCGCGTGGGAACCTGGTGGGGAGTTTCCAAGTGCCCTGACCTCTTGGGAGGGGCCACCCCGCGCCCATCTGAGCCCCTTTGAGCCCACATCTGATCAAGCACTTGTGTGGGCAGAGGGGGGCTCTTTGGAAGAAGCAGGACAGAGTGGCCCCGGACCCCACACTCCTCTGGGTCCCAGCCCCAGAGTTCGTCCTGGCCCTCGGCTGGCAAAAGGTCTAAGGACCCTGGGAGGGGCTGGTCCAAGCCATTCTCCCTCTAGGTAGAGTCACAGATCTCCCCAGGACAGGGTGCCCTGCCCCCCACCTGACCTTCCGCATGTCTTGGCAAGTGCTGGGGAGAGGCGCTCCCCACCCTCGCCTGCCCTTGAGCCTCATCAGGAGAGCAGACATCCCTGCAGCTGCTCCCTGGGCCTCCATAGGCTTCGTCCTTCCTCCGATCCTGTTCTATGGGGTGGGGGGTGGGGGGGAGACAGGGCACGTTCCATGCTGAAGTCCCCCATCCTTGCTGAAGCCACCGGCTCTGGGACCCGGGCTGGACAACCTTGTCCGCCTTTAGAGGGAGCCCCCGGTGCTGGGGTGCCCCGCCAGCTCCTTGGAGGGTCCTAGAGGGGGCTCCCTGCCCCTTGTTCACCCTGGTCTCACTCCAATGCCAGCGACACTTGTCATCTGTTTCACAGTCCAGCGCCGAGAGCCACAGAATCCGGCCCCGGGCCGCCTCCCGGCCAAGCCGGTCCTCCCCTCTGCGGGGCCCTGGAGCGTGGCTTCTCTCGGAGTCTCCTGGCCCCGGTGGAGGGCTGGCTCTCAGAATGTGCCCCCCGGGGAGAAGTGGCTCCGTGTCCGGGGCTCAGAAGGTCCCGCACTTGGTTTGACGCTCTGCAGTCACTGCCTTGAAGTTCTTCATCATTTTGGAACAAGGGGTCTGCATTTTCATTTTGCCCCGGGCCCTTCCTGGCCCGGCCGCAACCCCTTACCACCAGCAAAGACGCCTGCAGGAGCACTTCAGAGCTCCTTGGACAGTCGACATAATTTTAATTACCATTCCATTGTATTTTCCAGCCCAGCCGCTCGTGGGTGTTATGACTGCTCCAGGGAATAAAGTTTCTGACAACAAAGACTGTCCTTGTCAGAAGTTCTTTTTATTAAGAGAGACAATATGGTCAATGAAGATTCAAACACGGGCACCGTATGAATTAGGGAGTGATTATTCCCATGGGGAAGAGGCTCTCGTTTTTAGGAAATGGGTCTCTATGGCATTCCTTTAAATAGCCAGCTTTCCCGATGCATTTTTAATGTGGTTCAACATAGTAGAAATTATTTACGTGCTGTCTTCTCAGGTCTAGCCCCGTAGTCCCCGTGTGCCAAGCCTCTACCTGGAGGGATCGGACTCTGGAAACGTGGGTCCTCCCAGAGGAGTGTCACGTTGCCGTGAGCAAGAGGGCCAGCGGGCACTGAGCCCTGGGCCGTGTGGCCGGCGCCCGGGGAGTGGGGGATGTTTTCCCAGGCGGGAAGGTGGAGCCTGCCCGGCAGGAAGCCTTAAGAGCGGGAGCTCCGGGATGGATGGGGACCCCGGGAGGAGGTCGAGTTGCGTGGCCTGGGTTGCCAGAGGGATGAGTCGGGAGAGGCTCCGTTGGTGTCAGAAAGCAAGGGCCTTTGTGCTCATCTGAGGAGTGTCACCCCCAGAGCCGGGGTGCAGGGACATCACTGGCCGCAGCAGGAAGACAGATCGGGTCCCCACCAGCCCGGGGTGGCCGGCCGTGAGCAGCTGTGATGACCTGGAGAGCCGTGTGTGACCCATTGGGGCACAGGCGCTGGGCATCAGGGACGGGGGCAGCTCTGAGAATCATCTCCGAGGTGGCTTCAGACAGGGGACCGAGGCCCAGAACTCGGGGATGAGGCAGGTAGAGTTGGGAACAGCCCACCATTTCCTAACTCGGCCCGAAGCTGGAGCGAAGGGATGAGCTTGGGCGTGAACGCGTGACACAGGGACCCCGTGGGGACACGAGGACCAGGAGAGAAGGCCGGCATCTTAGGGCTTATTCTGCTGGAAGTTTCTGGGGGGCGGGGAGCAGGGGGAGAGAAAATGCTTGCCCTGTGTCTACACTGGGCCCCCTGAGTGTGCCCCTCCCTTGTCTGCTTCCAAGCTCCTTTTGCCCATTTAGCTAGATGGGGGGAGAAGTCAGCGTTGGCCTGCGGCGGCGGGGTGGGAACAGCACGTGGGAACTAAGGTCTGGGAAAGTGAGGCAGGCGTGGCTGTGCCCAAAGGCCGGGGTGAGGCCACATCACTGGCAGTGGCCAGGACCCCTGTCATTTAACAGGTGAGGAGCCCCAGCTGGGGACAAGGCAAGGAGGGTATTTATTGTCACTCAGCGAGGTGGGCGCAGGCACCGGAGAGAGCCCACGTGTCCCCAGCCACATCCCAGAGTGGAAGGTGCGTGTGGCCTCGAGGCGGCAGAAGCCGGACGAGGTGCCACCCCGCACCTCTTCCCTGCTGGGGGCTTGGCCGGTGCTTCACTGCGTGGGGCCTGGGCGTTCTGGCCCGGAGAGCGAGGGGGTGGGTCCCTCTCACGCCGCTTCACGGGACAACCGAGCCACGAGGCGCCCGGGCGGTCTCGAGTGTTCCCGGCCCAAGCGCACGCGGGCCTCCCGCAGGGACCGCTCCGCTCCCGCCCTGGCCCACGGGCCGGGACCCGCGCTCCGCGAGAAGCCGCTGAACGAGAGAGGACGGGAAGAGCAGACGCGGACGTCTGTTCCCCAGGGAGACGGGCCTGGCAGCCTGGCGCGTTCTCCGCTTTCACTCCGTGCCAGGTCAAAGAGACCCAGGAGGAGCCGCCAGCGAGTTGCTGGTGCGACGAGCCCCCCGTGGCCAGCGAGGAAAGCAGCAGCTCAGTGCTGCCCAACGTCAAGGCTACTGGAGGGCCCGGAGCAGGGGCCGGTGTGCACCTGTTGGAGGTGTTCCTCCGGGCAGCCTCAGACCCGACTTGGGTTCGCTGAGACCGCGGGGGGACCTGGTGGCTGGACGCCTCAGGACCGTTTGGGAAATTTGCAGACCGTGGGCAGGAGAGCCAAGTTTCCAGAACAAATGTCGTTTCTTCTGTGGGCCGAGCAGGAAGAGCGCTGGCCGGGAGGCGTCCGTGCCTGTTCCTGTTTGATCCTGGGCAGGTCGGGGGAACCCGCTCCCCGGGCGCCGGGCGGGAACCACAAAGCCCGCTCAGGGGAGACCGGGGGTTGGGGGGGTTGGCAAGGGTAGAGGTCTTCCTAACGCCGGTGAACCAGAGCCCTTTCTAGGTCAGGGATTCAGGGACGCCCGCCCCACTGTCTTCCTGCCCCAAGAGCGCCAGCATCCCAGGGTCTCAGTGCCCTTGGCAGGAAGAGGGGAAAGAAAATTCCAGACCCCCCCACCTCACCGAGGTACTGAGTCCTTCTAGAGAGACGAAGGCTGCTGCTGACTACGGGCCCCTTGTCTCCAAGCTCTTCTCATGACGACGCCCGGTGCGGTGGGGGCGGAGGACAGGCAAGGTCATCCCCTTCGGAGGTGGGGTGGTCAGCTGGCCAGGCCCCGAGAACAGTCCAGTCTCGGGGAAATTCGAAGGTGTCAGCTGTCTTGTGGGTGCCCTCCTCGCCCTCGCTTGTTGTACCCCTGCCTCCCTGCCCTGCTTCCCTCCCTTCCTGGCCTCTTTCCTTCCCCCTTCCTCGCGTACATTTGGGATTATGCGGTGTGGACCTATAAAAGGAGTCAAAGTGGCCTTTAACAAAATAAATACAACCTCAAGAGGACCTTGAAGGCACAGCGAGTGGTGCCTGGGCGCAGGCGCTGTCTACACTCGGGAAGCGAGGTCCCAAGGGCAGACCTGTGGAACGGGGTGCGCTGGCTCGCGTTCCGGGGCGGGGAGACGGTCAGGCTCCCGGTCCACGCTTCTATTCCCACCTGGGGAGGCTGAGTGCCAGGGGCAGTGTGTGTCAATATTAAGTTGGCGAAGAGTCGGAACAGCCGGGTCCTTGGCTGTACCCGCCTCCGTGGGCAACCCCGCGGCAACAGGGACAGAGTGTGATCTCTAGGGGGGCGGCATCCACCGGGGTCGGCTCTGGTGCCAACCTCAGTGTTAAGTCTAGAGAACACCTTCAAGGCACGGTTGGTGGGTGTGGGTGTGCCCACGGCTGTTCGCGGGGACGTGCTCTCTCGGCCCCTCCGCGGGCGGGAGTTCCGATCTCATCCCCGCTCCGCTCCCCACCAGCCTCAGGGGACCAGCGGGCAAATCACCCCAACTCATCTCAGCGGGGGGTTTTCCTGTCACATCCAAATAATGCTTCCTCCTTGGGCTGGTTTTGTGAACTAAGAGAGGCGATGTTGGAGCAGGTCTTCAGGTGTGGAGGTGCCGCCGGGGGAGAAGGCGCCCGCCAGGCGCACCTGTCTTGGGGTCAGGCTGCCCCGTCCCTGTGGATCACGTGCGGCGGGCGGGTCACGGGGAGCACATTGAAGATTCGGAGCCGCTTGGCACACCTTCCACCCCGGGATGCGTCTTGTGCTTCTCCCTCTTCACAAGTGCCTCTCCGCGGGAGCCCGTAGCGAGCCCGCCACCTGCTGCCCCCCGCGCTGGTGCGCCCCTCGGCGGAGCGTGCGGCACACGACCTCCGCGTCGCGGGGTCTCTTCTCTGGATGCACGTGGTCACGGGGCCAGTATCATACGGGGAATATTAGCACAAGAAAGGACTTCAAAAGACTTACGGAGGACCAAACATCGCTGCTCTTATTTCCTTTAATAAACAAAAATTCCTCCCTCTCTGCTAAATATAGCGCAGCCCAGAGCCACTCCTGTCCATCCTGAGCAAAAAACCAATCCTGTGATCCGAGGAAATGTTGCATCTTGTACTGTGGGCGACTCCTCCAATCTGGAGCGCAAACCTCGGAGTCCGGGTCTCCCCTGGCCACACGGCCGCCCGTGGGGCAGGACCCCAGCAGTGGGGGACACCTGCCCCCCTCCCCGCCCCGGGCACAGACCCAGGGCTCCTCCAAGTTCTCGGAACCCCGGCTCTTTATCTGAGATGAGCTTGCAGGTCTCTTTTCGCTTTGAGTTGGGTTGAATGGGCAGGATCTGTCTCCGTGTGTAGAGTCAGGAGGTGTGTCTGGGTGTGTGTGGGAGTCCGTGTGATTGTGTCTGTGTGTGACTGTGTATGTGACTGTGTGTGTGTCGGTGTGTGTGACTGTGTGTGTGTGTGTTGTGACTGTGTGTATGTCTATGTGTGATGTGACTGTGTGTCGGTGTGTGTGTGTGATGGTGTGTGTGACTCTGTGTGTGACTGTGTGACTGAGTGTGTGTCAGTCAGTGTGTGATGTGACTATGGGTGTGTGACTGTGTATGTGTCTCTATGTGACTGTGTGTGTGTTGGTGTGTGTGTGACTATGTGTGTTGGGGGTGTGTGTGACTATGTCTCTGTGTGACTGTGTTGGTGTGTGTGTGACTGTGTAACTGTGTCTGTGTGTGTTGGTGTGTTGTGACTATGTGTGTCTATGTGTGGTGTGACTATTTCTCTGTGTGACTGTGTGTGACTGTGTGAGAATGTGTGTCGGTGTGTGTGTCGGTGTGTGTGACTGTGTGTGTGTTGTGACTGTATGTGTCGGTGTGTGTGTGACTATTTCTCTGTGTGACTGTGTGTGACTGTGTGTGACTGTGTGAGAATGTGTGTCGGTGTGTGTGACTGTGTATGTGACTGTGTGTGTGACTGTATGTGTGTTGTGACTGTGTGTGTGACTGTGTGTGTGTTGTGACTGTGTGTGTGAGTGTGTGTGTGACTCTGTGTGTGTTGGTGTGTGTGTGACTCTGTGTGTTGTGACTGTGTGTGTGACTGTGTGTGACTGTGTGTGTTGTGACTGTGTGTGTGACCGTGTGTGACTGTGTGTGTGTTGTGACTGTGTGTGTTGGTGTGTGTGTGACTATATGTGTTGTGACTGTGTGTGTCTATTGTGGTGTGACTTTCTCTGTGTGACTGTGTGTGACTGTGTGAGAATGTGTGTCAGTGTGTGTGACTGTGTATGTGACTGTGTGTGTGTCAGTGTGTGTGTGTCAGTGTGTGTGTAACTGTGTGTGTGTCTATGTGTGGTGTGACTGTGTGACTGTGTGACTGTGTGACTGTGTGTGACTGTGTGTGTTGTGACTTGTGTGTGTCGGTGTGTGTGTGACTGTGTGTGTGTCAGTGTCTGTGTGACTGTGTGTGTGTTGTGATTGTGTGTGTGTCTGTGTGTGTGTGACTGTGTGTCGGTGTGTGTGTGACTCTGTGTTGTGACTGTGTGTGTGACCGTGTGTGACTGTGTGTGTGTTGTGACTGTGTGTGTGACTGTGTGTGTGTTGTGACTGTGTGTGTGACTGTGTGTGTGTGTGACCGTGTGTGACTGTGTGTGTGTTGTGACTGTGTGTGTTGGTGTGTGTGTGACTATGTCTCTATGTGACTGTGTGTGCACACACGTGTACACACTCGCAAGCACGCACAGCAGCCCCAGACACCGGGAGTGGCGTCCCTCTCGCTCCCGACACAGCGGGGACGCCTTCCTCGGGCTTAGAGGCCGGAAGCTGCAGGCAGGGGACTCTGAGAACAGGGAGCCCACGGCTCCACACTCCCCGCCGTGCTTCTCCTGAGAGCTCCCCGCCGTCAACTCCAGACCGGCATTTATTGAATGCCTACTGTATACCTGGGATACCTGCTCAGTACCCCTGCCCGAGCGACTTGCGGAGCCCCCGCGGAGTCCACGGAGCAGACATGGTGTGGAGCGGGCACGGGGGTGGCGGGGCCCGGGGTAGTCCGCTGCAGCGGACGTGGGCTCACGCGCCCGGGTGGCCCAGTGATGTAGTTCAGGTCCGTCACCCTCGGTCACCCCAACAAGGGAAAATAAATTGCTTGTTTTCTGTGGGCCTCATGTTCCTCTCAGGTCTATTTTTACCCCTCAGACTCTATTTCTAACGGCCAGGTGCTAGCTCTGGGCCCAGAGCTGCAAACACACCCACACCCTGCGCCCCCCCTCCTCTTGCCCCAGGCCCCCTCCTTCTGCAGGGCGAGAGGGTCCTCAGTCCGCAGGGACCTGGGCTGAGCTCCTGACAGGCGTGGGCGGGACCGTCCTTGAGGCCCCGGAGCTTTCTGTGCTGGGACAGACAGACATGCCCCCGGGTGACAGGTGACGGGGAGCACAAGGCAGTGAAGGCAAACCCCTGTGAGGCCCAGAGGAGGGGAGAGGGAGGCCTCGTTACTCTGGGGGCGGCCAGTCCCAACAAGCACTGAATGGGGGTCCTGGGCCGTTAGAGAGGCTGCCGAGGGTGACCCCACAGCCCGGCAGATAGCCTGGCCCTGGGGGGACACACGGGTTCAGGAAGCCGCACGGGGCGGGGGGCGCTTGGGAGGGCCTCTCTCATATCCAAGAAGTCAGAACACCACTCCGTGCCTCAGGTTCCCTATCCAAAATTGGGTGGAGCTATCAGCTTGGGCTGCCCCCGGCAAGGTACCACAGAGGGGGGCTCAAACAACTTTCTCTCAGTTCTAGAGGCCAGAGGTCCCCTCAGTGTGGATTTCTGGCAAGGCCCCTCTTCTCAGCTATAGATAACTTCTTGCTATGTCCTCACGTGGCCTTTCCTTTGTGCATGCAGGGAGATGGGGGGGAGAGAGGGAAGGAGAAGGGGAGGGGGAAGGGAGTAGGAGAGGGAGGAGGGAGAGGAAGAGAGGAGGAGGAGGGGAGAGAGAGGGGGAGAGCAGGAGGGAAGGGGAGAGAGAGAGGGAAGGAGGGAGGGAGGGAGGGAGCGAGTGAGTGCTCTCTGGTGTCTCTCCTTATCCTTACGAGGGCACCAGTTCTGTGGGATCAGGGCCCCAGCCTCATGGCCTCGTTTAACCTTAATGAACTCCAGTTACAGCCACACTCGGGGTAGGGCTCCCACCCGTGAACGTGGGGGGACACAGCCGTGCAGCCCACGTCACGGGGTCAGGTGGTCCCCGGCCCACGGTATCGCAGGGATGATGACGTGACTCACTTCAGCAAGTGCTTGTCCCAACGCAGAGACACAGGTAATAAATAATCGATAATCCCACAAAAACTTCAACATTGCGGAAACCGCAGTAACCCCAGACAGGGCAATGGGGGGCTCAGGTTAGCGACAGGGTTTTGTAAATTGTAAAACAGCAGGTGGAAACTAGGCCTGGGCTACAGGTAGGAGGGCGTATATTTCAACAGGCCTTTGCACAAAGAGAATCAAGGGTTTGGGTGACGGAAGCAGGACGCCCTCAAGGGCGGGGCCAGCAGGCGTCCACCGGCTGCACTGGGGAACCACCCAGAGATCCCAGGGCCCACGCCAATGCCCGGGGTTCTGCTCTAACTGGTGTAGGAGCTGTCCCAGCAGCCCCGACACCCTGTCCCCACTCTCTCCTGGATCCGGGTCTCACCACCTCCCGCCCCAGCCAAGACCGGTCCTCTCTAGAGGACCCTAACCATCCATCTGGGCCCCCTGCTTGCACCCCTGCCTAAGCCCGAGCTGTGGTCCCCTGCACAGCCCCCATCACCTGCAGAGTCAAACCCAGGGTCTTCCATGGGGGCCACGGGGCCTGGAGAATTTTAGGCTTGGTGACCCCTCTGACCTAATCCCCTACCTCCCTACTATCCTACTCACTCAGCTCCTGTGACGCTGGCCTCCCTGTGGTTCCTGCCCCAGGGCCTTTGCACAGACTATCCCTCCAACTATCCTGCCCTGCCCCCGTTCTTTACCTGGCTGCTTCCTCCCGTCAGCTAGGCCTTGGCTCCCATATCAGCTCTGCAAAGAGCCTCTGACCTTGGAAGCAGAAATGGCCCCTGCTTGTCATCTCCACCTCCTTCCCTGTCCCAGCTGTGTTCTCCTGCTTAGGGCCACCTGTAGACTGACCTGCATTCCCTCCAAACTTGAATGTCAAAGCCCTACCACCCGGTGTGACTTTCTGGAGACAGGCCTTTTAGGACTTCAGTAAGTTTAACTGCGGTCATGAGCGTGGGCTCCTAGTCGCGTAGGGTTGGTGACCTTCTAAGAAGAGGAGTCTTTCTCTCTCTCTGTCTTGCTTCCCTCGTGTGTAGCTGTACGTCCAGCCCCGGGACAGTGCCCGGCATGGCTCATGGGAGGCACTGGGTGGGGGAGGGGCATATATATATATATATATATATATATATATATATATATATATATATCAAGGATCAATTGACCGATCCATCAGTCAAGTATACGGATATCCCACCTGTCCATCAACGCTAGGAGGAATGGGGGAGCCATGACCAGCAGCTTCATAGAGGGGAACTTTGGGCCAGGCCAGAACCCTGCAAACTGCCCTTCCCCCACCCCCCTGCAAGGATCTGGAGTGGAGAGAGGGGCCGAGCACTCCCAGGGGAGAAAGGGGTGATGGGAATGCACAGAGCCCATCCCGGGGACAGGCTAGGAGGCCCGTGCCCAGGGGCTGGCGGGGACCGACCAGGGGGAGTCCGGACAGGGCGGCCCGGGGCAGCAGGGAACCACTGGGGGCTCCCAGCAGGGCCGAGGGCCCGGTGGCCAGGCGGGGCCTCTGCCTGCTGTTCTCTACGGCTGGAGGTCAGGGAAGCCAGTGAGACAACCCCCCCGGCGAACCTCATCCCCACATCCCCCCATCTGGGACCTCACAACACGAATCCTCACCTAGTGGCTTCTCATTCCAACTTCTTGGTCAATTGGTTGATTAGGAGACATTATTCATTTTGTGACTCCAAGGGTGAAGCCTCTAGCCTCGAACCGATGCCCTCGGCAACCCCAGATCTGAATGCCCGGGCCCTATTACACAGCTCCCACTGGTTTCCTTTGAAACTCTTTCTAGGAGGAAGGTGTGGGGGGCACCATGGGTTCCTGGAACATAGGCACCAGCTAAACCGAGCCCCCTGCCCTGCCCATGGGGTCTGAGATAGAGGCCGGCGGGGCTGGCTCCTTCTGGAACCTCCGAGGGAGGATCCATCCACCCCATGCCTCTCTCCTGGTGTTGCCGGCGATCCCTGGCATCCCCTCCAGTCTCCGCCTTGTCTCTACACGCCCCTCCTGCCACACCCACCCCCCCAGACCCCAATCTAGCTCGCCCTCATTTCACTCGGTCACACCTGCAAAGACTCTACTCTCAAATAAGGTCACAGGCATAGGACCCAGGGGTTAGGTCAGGAGTGTATCTGTTTGGGGGACACAAGTGCCAGGGACATAGGGTTAAAGATATCATTCTCCCAACACCCCCCCCCCCCCGGCCCCCGGCGTGAAATGAGGGAGACTGAGGCCCCTCAGGTCGAGGACTCTGAAGTCCGTGCTGGAACCACTGCAGGTAAACCCGGAGTCACGCGTGGAAAGCACTTGCCCCTACATGCCCCTTCCGTCCCTATCCCGTTTCCTATGACCCGACGTCAGGAAGCCTCAGCTGGCCGGAACTGAATTAATTCGGACGTATCGGCTCTTCTCCCTTTGATACGAGTATTTTGCTCACTTGAATGAGATTCTGATTTTGGAAGCCGGGATGATTACATTTTAGAACGTTCTACCTGAAAACCCCGTCTTCATTTTCCGCCAGAGGTTCCCTAAGGAAGGCTCGTGGTCTCGCCTCACCACAAACCTCCCTTACAAGAGAAGTGGGTTCAGGAGCCTCTGGCGGCCCTTCCCGGCGGTGCCTGTTGACTTCCAGAAAGTTCCAGCGGAGGCGCCAGGAATTGCTTTACATTCAGAGCCATGGAGGGCCCTGGTTTGTTGCATCTTGAGCCAGTCAAGGTCAATCCCGTGGCCCCAGGGGGCGGGGGGGGGGAGGCCCGCGGGGAGGCTGGACGAAAGAGGCTGGCGGGAGGAGCGATTTGGCACATTTCCGCATTTTTCCCATCTCTGGTTCTGGCTGTATCCTCCTAGCTCTGCGAGCTGGGGCTGGCAGAGGCACAGCCTTCACATCCACAAACAACAAAGCTTCCGCAAGATTTTGCAGCTTGACTCTTTTCTTGTTCGTGGTTTCCAGTGGGAAATTTAATGACAAACTGCAAGTTTGCGCCACTTCCCAGTTGTTAACATATTTATTTAGCACCGAGTTGGATCTCTACTGGGGCACAGAGGCACACAAATAAATACACACACTCACACTCACACCTGTGAGTGTACAAACTGAAGCCTGCACTGGCCTTACCTAAGAGAAGTGGGGGCCGAGCCAGGGGTGAGCTGGATGAAATGCCCCCGACTTGGTCCCATTCATGATGGCTCGACTCACAGAAATCAGTCACCACGATGTCAGTGACGCCTGCCCCGGTGTGGGCAGTGGGCTGGGACTGGAGGTAGGTGGGGGCGTGGGGGGGGCACAATGCCCCTGACCCTTCACGGGCCCTGTATGCCCCACGGTTTACCTGTCACCTTAGCTGGGACGGAATGATCCTGGGGCCCAAGGCCACCATCTTTCCTTTCCTTCCCTCCCCTCCCCTCCCCTCCCTTCCCTTTTCCTTTCCTTTCCCTTTCCTTTTTCCTTTCCTTTTTCCTTTCCTTTCATTTCCTCTTTCCTTTCCTTTCTTTCCTTCTTTCCTTCCCTCCTTCCTTCCTTCCTCCTTTCCTTTCCTTTCCTTTCCTTTCCTTTCCTTTCCTTTCCTTTCCTTTCCTTTCCTTCCCTTCCTTTCCCTTTTCCTTTCCCTTTCCTTTCCTTTCCCTTTTCCTTTCCCTTTCCTTTTCCCTTTCCTTTCATTTCCTCTTTCCTTTCCTTTCTTTCCTTCCCTCCTTCCTTCCTTCCTCCTTTCCTTTCCTATCCTTTCCTTTTCCCTTTCCCTTTCCCTTTCTTTCCCTTTCCCTTTCCCTTTCCTTCCCTTCCTTTTTCCTTTTTCCTTTCCTTTCCTTTCCTAGTAGCTGTGATATATCAGCAACTATCCTGGGGGGGAATATGCTTGGGTTAGCAACGGTTTTGAAATTCTTCTCCGACCGCTGTCAAGCAGACCTCCAGAACTTCCCAGATCACACATTTTCGGACATCCTTACCTTTCTCATTCCTCCCCAATTTACAAACCTCGACTCATCTTCTAATTCCCCAATAAGTGAGATAATTATTGCAATTAACGTTAGTTCATGGCACCTCTCTTGGTTTTAATAATGGTTTCATTTTGTTGTTATAAATGTTAATAACTTGTAACTCCTTAACTACTGTTCTAGCCTGCGACGGCCACGTGACCATTGAAAGATTTTCATCTGTGTCCTCCCCAGAGGGCGATAAGCTGGAGCTAGAAGCCCATATTTCAGCTCCCTCCATCCCCGCCCCAGGCTGTGTTGTCCACAGGCCTCATTTGTACACAACCCTTGCAAGCCTAGCATAGTTGCAAGGTAGGGGGAGCTCCCTGGCTTGGCCCCAGGGCACTTTCGGTTGGAAACAATGACTTACCAGCCCTGCTTCCTTAGCTAAATCACTCGATGTATGCTGGCCTCAATCCCCACATCTATATAATGGGGTTAATAATACCTCCCTCAGAGCCTCTTGGTGAAGGATGAAGATGATTAAAAAAATAAGGACATGCGAAAGCCCTGCGCGTAATGCCTGGCATTTAAATGCGCACGCTTTCAGTAAATTTTCCTATTATTGTAACGTGCAGCGTCTACTGTGCTACCTGACACATGATGGGTGCCTCCCAAACGCTCTTTGATCTGGAATCTGCAAGCTCAGATGTGAAGCAGGGAGGTGAGTGGGGGACAGGAAGCTGGATGCCGTTCTCTTTTGTTGTTCGGCATTCAGCTAACTGAAACGGGGAGAGAATAAAAGATTTTTTTTTTTTTTTGGAAAGTCCTTGGAAGTTTTCACTGAACTACGGAGGGAAAATATGCTGACTGTGTGCATGAATAATTGAACTTGACTTTCTATGGCTGCAAACACAGGCCGCTGAAGCGCCAACGGGTGGGATCTGAGGACAATGGAGCGCCAAGGTTGCAGCGGGCGGGCAGTGTAGACAACACGTCTGGAGTCTGAACCCCACGTGTGAGCAGCGCTGTGCTTTCTCCGCAGGCTCTGGGGTGGAATTCCTGCCTCTCTTGGCTTCTGGGATTGCTGGCCGTCCTCGCTGTCGCCCGCATCTGTCACCGCGTGCGTGGCCTTCTCCTCGCTGGCTGTGTCTCTGTCCCACTTGCTCCGCTGCGGAACCCCTACCTACCCACGTGACAGGATTAAGGCGGAGCTGGAACAGGGCGGGTCCCAGGAGGTCATGGGTGGGGCCGCTGATCTTTGCATTCAGGGACTCTGCTCTCGGACTTGAACTTCGCTGGGTTGCATTTTTTTTTTTTTTTTTTTTAAGAAAACAAGGCTGTGTAGAGGATTTACTACCACATCACCTGGTGGGTCTGCCGTGATCCGTGACTCGAGAGAAAGCAGTGCCCCCCACCCCCGGGTGCTCTGCCGCCCGCCCCACTGTCGGGGGGATGCCCGCTCGGGGTGTGCTGGGCTTTGCTGAGGGGGGCGGGGCTGCCAGGCCGGCCTGGCCCTTTCTCTCCGGGCCCCATCTGAGCTGGGGCGTCAGAAGCCACTGTAGGACACTTTTTAACAATTGTTTTTAAAATAATAATAATAATATCAATAGTAAGGACACCAGACATCGGACTTGGGGCCCACCCTCCCCCAGAATGACCTCATTTTAGCATGGGCACATCTTCAAAGGGTCTTCAAAGACCCTATTTCCAAATCGGGCCACATTCTGGGGTTCTGGAAGGATGTGAATTTTGTGAGGACCCATCCAACCCCATACAGGGGTGAAAATGGCCACAAACCTCACTTCTCCCTGCCTGCCTACCCCAGCTCTGGGACTTGGCCCTTTATGGGTCACCACATGTCCCCCCAGCCAAGCCTGGGGGACCCCAGGTCCCTGGGGGACACCCAAACCTCATCTCCAGCTTCCCCTCCCCCACCCTAACCCCAATCCCACTCCATCGCCCAGTCACCTAGACCAGAAGCTGGGCACTGCCCTGGACACCCTCCTCTCCCTTGTTCCCCCACCTCGCCTGCCCGCCTGTGTCACCGTCACCCATCCTACCCCTTGGGTCCCCTTGCTTCCTTCTGTCTTGGATTCTGTCCCATTCCAGCCACTGGGGCTGGGGACCACCGCCCCTTCATGGAGATGGCCCAAGCCTGGCGGGTCCCGGTCCCAGACCTTCCAGGCCCGTCTTCCTGGCCTCTGAGGCCAGGTGCTCTGCCGGATGGTGGCCTCCCAGCTGCGTCGCCTGCACTCGGGGAGCTGGCTGAGCCCCGTACCAGCGGTCTCATGTCACAAGGCTGAGGCTCTCCATTGACAGTGTGGGGGTCACACT
>CM052807.1:116185482-116275935 GCA_028533885.1 Nasua narica | reverse complement strand
TACGTTGAGGACATACCCAGCTGTCTTCGGGTCGGTCTTGCCTCAGTAACGTGGTTTCTCTGGGGTTTGATTTCTGCCTTTGAAAACTGTACTGTTGTTGGCAGCCAAGGTAAGAAAACGCACTGGGGGAGAGAAAACAATCCCGCAAATGGCTTTTTGACCCTGAACTCCTAACGGCACCAGGATGGAGACCCAGCGAGCCGGGGGCGTGGCCCGGGCGGTGGAACCGTCCCAGCCTTGGAATCAGACAGCTCTGAGTTTGGATCCTGGCCCCAGCCCACACCGGCCAAGATCTGGGACAACTATCTAGCTTCCCTGGCCTTGCCTTTCAAACATCGGGCAGTTACATCTGTCATGCAGGGGGGCAGGGCCCAAGATGGATGGAAACGATGATGTGGTGAAACAGTCCAGTTAGCCTAGGGTAAGAGTGAAGGCACACAGAGTGATGGGTGACCGGTCCATGGAGGCTCCTTTCTCATCGTCTACCTCTCCAAACACCCAGGGAGCCTCCGCCTTGGACCCGACCCACAGAACCTTCCCCAGTCTGGGAAGGGGTGCCGCCATGCCCGGGCGGCATTCACTCAGCCTCCAGGCCATCCCATCGTGTTTGAAGGGATTTTGGACGGTAGGACCAAGCCCGTCTCCGGTTCATTGTCGACACAGAGCCCATACACGGAGGTCTTGTCTTTCATCTCTAGCTGACTTAGCAATACGTGCTTTGGAAATGCCCTGTAAAGTTACATAATCTTTGAGACGCCTGGGAGCAACTATTTGGGAAAAAAAAAAGTCAAAGTGTCGGGGGGCCTGGCTAGCTCAGTTGGCAGAGCACGTGACTCTTGATCTCGGGGTCATGGATTCCAGCCTTCTGTTGGGTGTAGAGATTACTTAAAAATAAAGTCTCCTTTTTTAAAGATTTATTTATTTATTTGAGAGAGAGCGTGTGTACGAGCGAGTGGGGGAGGGGCAGGGGGAGAAGGAGAGGAGACTCTCAAGCAGATTCCTTTGGTTTCCCTTTGGGGGAAAAAGAATTTCCCTTTGGGGGAAAACCAAGGAGCAGATTCCTTCGGTTTCCCTTTAGTTCCGCTTGGCGTAGAACCCAATGTGGGGTTCAATCCGAGGACCTGAGATCATGACCTGAGCCAAAACCAACAGTCGGATGCTTAACCGACTGGGCACCCGGGTGCCCCCCAAATAAAATCTTTTTTAAAAATGCCAAACTGCAATTCAATGTTGTGTAGAAGATATGAATGAAAAGAGCCAGGTGCCTGGAATTCCAGTTCCAGCTACTTCTGACCTCAACAAAGGCTTCCACTGAGTATGGGAAAAACTCTCGTGGGTCAGAGATGGCGAGTGCCGCCCAGGGACCTTGGGAGCGGTGGGCTCAGGGAGGGCCAGCCGAGGCCTCCCCTCCAGCCTCGGTTTCCTCTCTCCCTCTCTGTCTGCTAGAGGGCTCCCAGAGCGCGTGGATGGGCATCCCGTCTTTCCCATTCATAAACCAGGTGGAATGTGCGGCTCCGAGAGAGAGGACAGGGAGGTGGGGCGGGAAGGAAAGGAGCAGAGTCCCTCCCAAATTAGCAAAACGTCCAGGCTAAAGTCCAGCCACAGTCGCTGTGCACGCCTGCCACGTGGGACTAGATACGCAGATCGGGAGCAAGGCCTAAGAACTCACAGCGTCCATGCTTAATAAATGCACGGGGAAAGAATGGAAACTCAGTCCTCCCCACGGAGGAATCTCTGAGAGAAATCTCCCGGTAAACCATTGTGTTGGACTGTGTTCCCCAATATTCCCTTGTTGGAGTCCTAACCCCAGTACCTCAGCATGGGGACCTTATTTGGAAAGAGGGTTTTTAGAGACGTCACCAAGCTAAAGTGAGTTGTGACGGTGGCCCCGAATCCAACGTGACTGGTACCTGATAAACCGGGGAACTTTGGACACAGGGGCACGTCCACAGGGGGCCTGTCATTTGGAAGTGGAGGCAGAGATGGGGGGGATGCTAAAGATACCAGCAAACCCCCAGAAGCTGGGAGAGGCCAGGAGCAGAGTGTCCCCCGCAGCCTCAGAAGGAACGGACCCTGCCGCCCACCCCTCCCCGGCTCGTGGCTTCCAGCCGCTAGACTGCGAAAGCCCAGATCTCTGTGGATTAAGCCCCCCGGTGCGAAGCGCTTTGTAAGAGCCCCAGAATGAATACACAGGGACCCCGACCTGACCTCTGCAGATGAGCGGATGCTGGCTGGTGCCTGGAGGGGGCGGGACCACCCGGGGGGGGGGAGGTGTCCCGAGGTACGGGGGCTGTGCTGTGATGGGCTCCTGGTGACGGTGAGTGCGTCCGGTGAGCGTCTCCTTGCCTTGGTTTCCCCACTGGTAGCAGGACAGCCACAATTCCTGTCCTCCCAGGCCCGGAAACTGCTGTGTAGATGGAATTGGTTAGAGACGTGGAGGGCCAGCAGTCAGAGTTCCCAACGGGTGGACTGTGCGCACACGCGGAGACTGAAGTCCCCAACGCGCTCGGGGTCACGCCGATGAGTTTGATGCTCACACTTATTTGGCAGCAAACCCTGATGCGAGCTGACGGGAGGTCACCCCGTGGCTCTCGTTCCCCTTCTGGTGGATGTTCGCACGTTGGGCGGTGGGAATACCGAGGCGTCTGATTACTGGGATGCTCGGGTCTACGGGCGATGTCTGGGAATGCCTGGCACACACATCCTACGACTTCTAAAACATAAGAGGTTCTGGGTCACTGGGGATCTGGATACACCCAGCCTGTGCTCCTCTCTTCTCCCTGGGAGATGCAGGAGTGAGGGTCTGCGTGCCCACAGGGCTGGGGGAGGGCAGTGGGACGGGGACCGGAGCCTGTCTGCTCATTGGAAAGGAGGCTCCAGTCGAGCGTGGGTTTCCCGGGCTGCCATAATGAGCTACCACACACGGGGAGCTTAAAGGAACAGAAATGTGCCCAACCTTTCACAGCCCGGAGCCCAGAAGTCCTAAACCCCCGATCCTTGGCGTTCCTTGACTTAGGGACGCCGATCTCTGTCTCTAGCATCATGCAGCATTGTCCCCATGTGTGTCTGGGTCCCTCCTCTCCTCTTCTGATAAGGAACCAGTCATGTGGGAGTTCGGGTCCACCTCAATCCAGTGTGATCTGAACTTTACTGATTACCTGGAGTGCGTGTGAAACGGGATGTCGGGGGAGAGGGTGACTCCAGGGTCAGTGGGGGGTGCTGCCGCCCCTGGGGCCGGTGAGCTTCGAGCAGGGCTTGGCCAGTGCAGATGCCCAGCGACATCCCAGGAGACGCTCGGGGACAGCGGGCTCCAGGCTTGAGCCTGTCCATGTCCGGCAGACGTCTCCCAGATACACCAGGCAGGCTTGGAGCCGGTTCAAAGCCACGGGACATGCCCCGATCACCCATTTGCAGGGCGACACTGAGGTTCTCCTGGGGCTCGAACCCCTGGAACCTGAGTCCCCTGCACCAGTGCCCCAGGCTTTGATCCTGACCTCCAGCCACTGCTGTGGACGATGGGGCACCGTGCCGGGTGAGACAGAGTGGAGTACTGGGAAGACAGAAGGCTCTGGAGTCATGAGACCTGGGCAGGGGGTGAATTTTGCCCCCATCCCTCCAGTGGGCTGACCATACAATTAGTCATCCAGGCTGGGGCGCATTGGGGAGTCAAAAAGGACACCGTTAAATATCACCCAGGACAGTAATCATGAACGGGACTGTCGTAGGCAGTGCGTGGAGACTGCATCCATAGCTATGCAGCTGGGGAAGGTTCTGGAACCACGTTGGGCGTCAGTGTCCTTGTCTGTACAGTGGGGATAATTGTACTCACCTCCACAGGGTCACATGACATAAAGGGCCTTCTACAGAGGCCCGAGAGAGGGCTCTCAGTTAAACGGGGCCCACACAGCACCACTAATGAAAAGTCAAGTCTGTATCCTCCCGAGAACTCCCTTATAATGGGCGTGCCCTGCACCAGACATTCGAGTCCCCTCCTGCTACTCCCCACGCTTCACGTCTGCGGGGGGCCGGGAGGGCCCCAGGGATGGGCACCTGCCTCCTTGTCTTCTCCTTCGGGCCAGGTATGGGCACCTCTGTCCTAGATCTTGGCCTCCACCTCCCAGCTTCCCCCCACCTTGTCCTGTATCCTTCGGACCATGCAGTAATCTCAGAGCACAGACCTGACCGGAACCGTGCAGAAACCTGGGGCAGGTCCCCCCCGCCGGCAGGCCACGTTGAATCCCATGTGATCTGGTCCCACGGTCTTTTCTGTCCTACTTCTCTCCACCACTAGAGCAGAGCCTTGAAGAGGGTAAGAACTGGAGAGGCCTCTGAGGTCTCTGCCTCAGGACCTTGGCTTATGCTGCTTCCTCAACAACGGTACTCTTCCCTGTCATTAAAAACCAAGCTGTCCTCAGCCAACTAGCCCAAGATCACGCAGCCCCTAAGTAGAAGAGCCCGGGTCTCCTCTGCCTCGGTCTGTGCATCCCTCCCAGAGAAGCCAGGGCCCTCCACATTGGTCCTTCAACCTTCAAAATTGGGGATACCTGATCTATGTCCTGGAACTCCGCTGAGGGTCAGTGAGATCACGGATATGGAGAATGCTTCGTGAATGGTAAAACCCAGAACAAATGCTATCCTTAGCCTTTCAAGGCTCTGCTCAAGTGACTTCTGGAAAAGCCCCTTTCAGAGTACCCTTCCCAGAATTAACCCTTCCCTCCCCCGCCACCCCATTCCCCTCACTCCGAGCTATCTTTAATGCAGGACCCCTGGGATGACCATCGCTTGCGTCTGTGTTTTCTCTCTTGGGGCCTCTCCATGCCAAGGTCCCCCGAGGGGCCTGGGACCCATCTAACTGGATGTCTGTCCCACGGCGGCTGGGGCAGGGCCCTGTACAATGTGGGTGCATATTAAATGATTATTGAGGGGCCTTTGAGGTCCTCTTTCAAGATTCACCTTGGCTTTTTATGGGACCCTTTCATGCAAGGGAGAAACTGAAGACACATTCTTTAGTCTGAGAATTATCGCCAACACCTTCAGTTGTTTCCAATGTACCAAGAGCTTTCTGAGACGTGATCTCATGAATCCTCGCCAGAACCCTGTAGTTCTTCCCCGTCTTAGCTGAAAACAGAGGCAACACAAGCTTTACGGTCTCTCTTTGGGATGCAATCCGGGGGCAGCAAGATGAGGGGAGAGGGAGGGAAGGAAGGAAAACAAAGTCAAGGTGGCGGAGCTGCTTCACAAGCGGGTCCCACCCAGATCATCCGACCCGCCCAGGAAGGGAGCAATACAGATTTGCTGGCTCCTTCCTGAATCCTCTTTCGGGTTGCTCCAAGTTCATTTGATGAAGTACTAGCCAAGTCCCCTGGACTTTCGAGTCTGTGTTACTCCACACTTTGTGCATCACCGTGGAGGTCAGATCCATGCCCAAGAGGCAAAGCTTCACTCAGAAACCAGCAGGGGAGGCTGGGAGCAGCCAGCCACCCCCTCCCCGGGGGTCCACAGGGCTGGACCAGCTGCAGTTCCCGCAGAGGCAACCGTGGGGTGGAGACCGTGCTGCGGGCCCGCCTTCACCTCTGACTGGGTTAAGCCAGCGATAGACCAGGACTGGGGCTCCCCACTGAGCTAGTAGCCAAGGTCTGGGGCGGGCCCAAGTCCCAAAGTCAGGGATTTGAGCTCCAATCCAGGCCCTCTGTCTACCTGGTCACAATGCAGGTGAAGAGAAGTATGGGTGATGGGATGGGTCGTAAACACTTCACTTCTCTGGCAATTGTTAATAGTGCACCTTTCCGGAAATCGGTTGTATTTCTCCTAGCATCCATCCGTCCATCCACCCCCTCCCCTGTCCCTCCCATTCAGCTACTCCGTTAAGCACCTGCTTGGCTCCCGGCACACGGGGCCGTTTGTCAACACACAGATGCTGGGTCTGCTCACAGACCACACTGGGAGTTGGCTCGCACGCCCATGGGGAAGAAAGCAATGACCTGTCTCACGGGACAGAATGCGCCCCACGCTAAGGAGCTCCCCATGGCGGGTGTCCCAGGGGAGGAGTGAAAAACTCATGTGTAGAAACCAGAGGAAGTTTCCCAGGAAATGGGGCATTTGAGGTGAACGTGGGAGGATGAAGAGGATTTTTAAAAGGTAGGTTATGAGGGAAAGGGCACTTGGCACGGAGGGCACAGCCCAGGCCAAAGGAGGGCGGCCGGGCGTGCAGGGCAGAGTCCGCAGTGACACCACCAGACTCCGCAAGTTTGCTCGCAAGAACGTCAGCTTCAACTCCCTCATCGTCAGAGAGCGCCCCAGCCCTGCTTGCTCAGGAATTAGGTAGCTGGGAAAACGACAGAGGGCCAAGCAGACGATCATTATTGTGCCCTGAATTAATTAGCAGAAACTTGCAGACGGCACTTCCAATTTCCACGGCAGAAAGCACTCTCCTCCCGCCGCACCTGCCGGAGCACGCACACGGGTCACGCACGACCTGAGAGTCCCCTCTGATGATTTAATTACATACATGGCCAATGGGACTATTATGAATTTTTACCAAAAGCCAGTGACATTTACAGAAATTACAGTAGGAATGCTGTCACTCCGGCCGGCTCTCCCGGGGTCTTGGAACCCTGCTCCCCGGGGCGGTCCGTTTACCAGGCTGGCGGCGAAAGCCCTGAGGACGGAGGATGACATCTTAAGCTGGGCTGAACCCAGAGTAGAAGGAGCCAGAACTTCTTCCAGATTCCGAGCATCAGCCCTTTTGTTCTGCATTAGGTGAACCGAGCTCGTCGCTGGCTGGGGCTAGGCCAGATGCATCGTGACCACCTAGAACATGTGTTAGTTCTGCATTGGACAACAAAGCTCACAAATTAACCAGTGATCCATTACTGAGTTTCTCCTAAAGGTTAGTGCTGGGGTCAGAGATGAGAGGCCCCTGGTATCTGGGGGCCCAAGGCACCCACACAGAAGTCACTTTTGGCAAAAGCCCAAACCAAGGCCAGAGCCACGCTGGGGTCGTGACCTGAAAAAACATTTCAGCAACTTCTGACTATATAGAAGGGACATAGGGCTGGTGGGCCTATGTCGAATGGGGCTTTTGGGGATTGTGTGAACCTGGGTATTTCTTGGGCCCTGTAGGAATATGAAGTTATGATAATTTATCAGTTTAAACGTTTCCTTTGAAAGAGGACTGTTCATCCTCCCCCCGCATCCCTCCTGCGTCTTCCAAACATCCCAGGGTGCTATGGGGAGAGGGCACAAAGCACTCGGCCGTTAATTGATGAGGATAGTAATTCCACCATGGTAATATCGACTCGGGGACATTAACCTCCTGGCTGTGGGCTGGGAGTTTTGGAATACGACCTCGGCAGCTGTACTTGTAACTGTTTTATGTCACACTGACCGCGCGTGTTTACGATTTTAACAACAGCCTTAAAAAGTCCAGTGGCATCTGTTGAGAGTTTAATTGTGAGTGTAAAAAAAAAAAATCATTAAAGGAACAGTCAAGAGATCAATTTTCATACCGTTTAAACAACACGGTGGCCATCAGGCGGTGGGGGAATCTGGCGACAGGACTAACGCAATCTCCCAAGGAGCCGCGCTGGCGGGCAGGGCGGCAGGAGGGATGGCAGACAATTTAAGTAAAGTAGGAGAGGGAGGCTGCCCGACGCAGGGAAGAGTAGCGGAGGAGAGGGGGCACCGAGCGCCAGAGCAGGAAAGAAATGAGAAAATGGACATTTTATCCTCCCACCGGAAAGTACCTACAACCCCCGCCCCGGGCTGCGCGGCCCGTTTTCCTCGCGTCCGGCTGGGCGCGGGGGCGCAGAGGTGGAGGGGCGTCCCGCCCGAACGGTCCCGAGGCCCAAAGCCCCAAGCCGCGGGCCGGCGACTTTGCGCCCCTCCGCACCGCCACTTTTGTTCTCGGGTCGGGGTGCCGGGCCGCGGCGGGGCCGCAGTGCGCACGCGCGGGCGGGGCGGGGGCGGGGGCGGGGCGGGCGGCGGGCTCCGGCCCCGCCCCCCGCCGCCCCGGCCCGCTCCATCCGGGCACTGCCGAATTAGCATCGTGCCGAGGCACAACTTTGCCGAGGCCCTGCGAGATCCAGGCGCGCGCCGGAGGAAATATAGTCCCTGCCGGCCGGCGGCTCGCGCGGACGGCGGCGGCGGCGCGGCGGGAGCGCGCGGGGCTGCGCGGGGCTCCCGGCGCCTGGGGGCCATGCGCCGGCCAGCGCGGGGGGCCCGGGGACCCGGCGCAACTTGCCGGGCAGCCTGAGGAGTTGGAGCGGCCGCGGGCTAGGCGGCGCGGCGCCCGGCCGCCTTTCTTCCCCCTCGCCAGACCGCCCCCCGCCCCGGCTCCCTCCCGTTCGGCCTTGGGGGAGGGGGCTCGCGCGCCCCCCCTCCCCGGAGGCCCGGTCCGCCCCCGTCCGCTCCCGCCCCCGCTGAGTCGCGCAACTTCCCGGGAGCCGGGGCCAAAGTGAGCGCAAAGTGCTGCCCAAGTTGCCGGGATGGAGCTGCAGAGCCGGCCGGAGGCGCTTGCCGTGGAACTTGCGCGCCACCAGGTAGGCGCCCGGGGCCCCTGGCCAGGAGTGTGGGGCTTTAGGGACCCGAGCCCGGCGTCGTCCTCCTCGTCGTCGCTGGGTCTGCACGGCTGAAGGTGTCGGGAGAGGGCTCCTCCTGGAGCCTGCCCCGGGGCTGGGGGGAGTTTTCACGTGCCCGCCCCCCTACGCCCCCCGGGCTCCTCCTCCTCCTCCTCCCTCCTCTCGCAATCTTGCACAGTTTGGGGGGGTGGGGCCCAGAGCCCGTGGGACCTGAGCCCTGCTTCTTTTTCTCCACGCCGGGTCTGCAGGACCGAGGGTGCTAGGAGGGGGCCCCTCCGTGAGCCTGTCCCGGGGTGTTTGTGTGAGAGCGTGGACTGACCCCCACCCGGCCCCCACCCCCGTGCAGCCCGGCACAGTTTGCAAAAGTAGTTTTGGCGATTGTTGCTCGGGCTAGCAGCGGCGTGGCGGCCGAAGCCCGAGCGGAATTGCGGCGTGCGCGTGTGTGTGTTGGGGAGATTAGGACGCGACTTGAATATTTATGAGCTTTGCTCGACACGGACTCGCCGTGTTTACTTGGCTCTTTGTTCCTCCCCCCTCCCCCGGCACACAGTCACACTCACACTCACTCGCAAACGCACCCCTGCCTGCAAACTTGCACGGCTCGGGGCGCGCCGCCGGGTGGCCGCGGCCCCCGCCCCGCCCCGCGAGCTGCCCCGATGAGGCGGCAGCCACAGGTAAGCGGCCCCGCGCGGCACTGCCCGGCCGCCGCGCGTGCGGGACGCGGCCCGGGGAACTTGGGGCGCGCTGTGGACAGCCCGGTCCGCGGGCTGCCGGGCGGGGGGCTGCGGCCCGCGGGGCCCCGGGCGCCCTCGACCCCCCGGGGCGGCCGGCCTGAGCCCGTTCCTCCGTATTTCCGCAGAACGGCGACCTCAAGAAGCAGCTCCACGAAAGGCAGCCGCGGATCGCCGCGCTCAGCGACAAACAAGTAAGCGAGCTGGAGCCTGCGCCCCCAAACTCCGCCCGCGGTGGGGAGGAGGGGTCGCCTGGCACTTTGGCAGCACCCTAAAAAGTGCTGGCCTTGGCGCCGCACGCTCAGACTCCCAAAGGAGTCTGTCTACAGCCCTCAAAGTTACCCGCCCCCCCTTTTCTGGGAAGAAAGAGCCGGGCTCTTGGAGGCCGAGGGGGGAGAGCAAGGCTCCGGCAGTGGCCGAAACAGAGAAGCTGCACTCAAAAGGCGGCGAGCAGCCCGGCGTCCATTTTGAGTTGGTGGACATGTTTTTGGAATGTGGCAATTTCTCCTGGCTCGGTGTCCCCCACTTCACGCCGGTGTGAGGGTAGGGGTGGCGGGGGGCAGTATTTCAGGCTTGGATACCAAACTCCTTGGAAGCGATTTCTGGATTCCATTGCAAATCTGATTTAAAGAATCGTTCCTCTGGGCTTCCCCCTCCCCTCCACTTCTCCAGCATCACTTTTTATTCTCGGAACCTGACGCCAGCTCCCGGGGAACAAAAGAAAGGCGCCCCCAGGACCCCCCAGTTCTGCCCCAACTTTGGTCTCTGGCCTTCAGGCGTAGGTTGAGACACCCGAGGAGCGCCTCGCGGCGGGGGGCACGGCCGCCGACCCCCCTCCCGGCCCCTCCGGGGAGGAAAAGTTGTCCATTGTGACTTAGTTGCGCTGAGCTCAGCGCTCGGGGTTTCAGCACCACGAACAGATGCCGCCGCCAGAGCGCGGCCGGCCGCGCGCCCCCGTCCCCTCCCTCCCCGCCGCTCGCGCCCCTCCCCCTCCGCCCCTCCCCCTGCGCGCCCCGCTCCCCGCACACGCGCTCCCGCCCCTTCCCCGCGCCGCCGGGAGCGGAGAACTTTGAGCGGCACAGCCAATGGCGCTCCCGGGGCTCCGAGGCGGGCGGGGGCGGGGGCGCCGGCGCCCCTCCCCGCGGCCCCTCCCCGGGCCCGCCCCCGCCCCGCCGCGCCCCCTGGCCATTGATCGCGCTACCTTCGGAATGCCGGCCGCCGCCGTCAGCGCCAAACTTGGACGGCGCCGCCCCCGCCCCCGCCCCCGCCGCGGCCGCTGATGTGGCCCCCTCCGTCCTCCCCCAACACCCGACAGCGGATCCGATGCCCCCTCCCCGGAGGGGCTTTCGGTGGAGGGAGAGATATGGACGAGATCGGCGGGGGTGACGGCGACCGCGGAGCGGGAGAACTCGGAGGCCGGGTGTAGATTTCGAGTCTTTAAAGTTGAAAAGTGGTGGGAGGGGGCGTGCGGAAGAGGAGGGGGTCGGGGGCTGCGGAAAGAAAGATGGCTGTCCCCGCAGGTCCGCGCCTGGTCGGGGGCGCCCGGCTGGACGGGAGGGTTGGGACGAATGCATTAACCCCTTTCAGTCGGTGCCGCGGCCCCCCCCCTCCCCGGCCGCGCGCGCCCGCCCGCCCGGCCCGCGCCCCCGTCCAGGCGTGGAAGCTTCCATTCCCGCCGGAGGGGGGTCCGGCGCGCGGCCCCGGCGAAGTCGGGGAGTTCGCGGGGGGAGGGGACCCAGGCCCGGCATTACCATTTTGATTGCTTTGATGCCATTTTTGGAGGGGGAGGGGTTGGAAGACCCTTCGCTGAGCACAAAGATATTTAATCACTGTGCGGAATCAAATGAGATACTTTAATTTTTTTTTTTTTTAAAGAAAAAAACCCCATCACCAAATCCGGTACAGTGTGATAGCAGAGGGTTGCTAAGCCCTTTTTTCACTGGGTAAAACGGCAAGTTGTTGACTCTTGGGCTCTGAGTGGAAGATTTAAGAGAGACACGGAGGGAGGGAGGGAGAGAAAATCCAGTAATCCCGCAGCTTTTATTGCAACGATGTCTTTATGTGTGCTTCTACACGGCAATAGTTTTACTGTTTGGAGTGGCTTTTCAGAGCTTGGGTTTGATCATTTCTTCTGTATTGTAGCAACTGTTTCAAGGCTGTTTAAAATTTTATGATGATAGTAAATGAGTAGCTATTTATTATCTGTCATGCCGGAATTTAGATGAGGCTGAGAGAAACATTTGAAAATTCTGTTTGGAGGCTCCGGTGCAGCTTCGGGGAAGGAGCTGTCCGACTCCAGGCTGCCTTCGCCTTTAAATTTGAACTCGGGCAAGGAAAGATGCTTGTGAAAGGAAGGCACCTCCATCTTTTTGTGTGTGTGGAGTGTGTGTTCAAAAAAGAAAGGAAACAAGGAAAACTTTTGTTCTCTGGCCTTTTAAAAATGTTTCTCTTTTAAATGACTAAATATAACATCTGGTAAGCAGCCAGCATTGGGCCTGGCCATCGGAACTCTTGTTTGGAACTGTCTGTTGTTTTTCCTTTTCCCTTTGTGGCATTTTATATAACAAGGGCTCATAAAAGAGGGAGGGGAGGGGGCTGAGGCCGTGGTGCGGCATGCTAATAAAGCCGCCTTGTCTCTCCTAAGCTCCGCTGTGAAATCTTTCAGAGGTCACCTATGAAATGAGTTGGGTAGACTTAACATTTACTCACCTCTCCCTCCTTGGGAGAGTTTGGTGGTGATTGGCAGCTCGGCTGGGGAAAGGTCCATGCACAAGGTCTTGGAGGTGATTCTGGGCTGCACTCAGGGTCTTGAAGAGGAGCAGCGGGGCTCTCTGCTTGGTGACCTCGGAACCTTCCCCAGGAGTAGCAGAAATGTGGGAGCAGGTATGAAAAGGCCAGTAATTTCAAGTTCGTTTTTGACTCAACATAAGATAAAAGGTAGTGCTCGTTTATAGATTTACTCGGGAAGAAACTCATTCCGTTTACACTTGCGGAGACGTGTTTTTGTGCTGTTCCCGCCTGGAACTCCTGGACCGTGGGATGTAAAGGTTAAGTTTCAATTAAAAGTGCATATGCGGATGATGAACTAGATAGTAAAGCGAACCGATGACCCCGTTATCTACATCTGTTAGAAATACGATAGCAGCTGAGTAATATCTTTTGGTGCCCAGCCATCAATTTCCCATTCATGCCCTTGACACTGGAATTGTTTCAGTGATTTCTAGAAACAGGGACAAGTGTTTAAAGATGTTTATCAAGGACTCCTAGAAGTAAATAGGTTGGTTGTAGGTGAGAAGTAGAGAGATACAAATCCTGTAGAACTCTCCAGTGTGTCTCCCACCATTGGCAGAGGGGGGGATAAATAGGAAACCAGTTTCCGTAGGACCTTGCTGTTTGAAAACGGAGTTCATATTTTTCCCTTTAAAAAAAAAAAAGGAGATGTGGGGAGTTGGTCAGAGGTAAGTTTTGGCCAGGCTGCATTCCCAGGTGTGGCCTCACCTGACTGCCAAGGTTTTGAATTCCAGTGGAGGATGGAGCCCTCGTCTTTAATGAGATACGATGTGTGAAGACTCCATTAGTTGCTCCAATGGTTTTACGCCATGAATTTGCAGCATGCGTAGAGAGGCAGTAACATTTTTATCTAAATTGTCAAGCAACAAGCACTTCCGTGTAAATAACAGACCCATCATAAACACTGGGTTTTTTTTTTTTCTTCTTTCCCTCTTTGGAGTTCTCAGCGCGACATTTTGGTGCCACGTGTAGCGGGCATCTCCAGAGCTGAACTTCATGAAGTTCAGCTTCACCAGAGAGTGAGAAGAGCTCTCTGTTAACTGCAGCCTAGGCGGGTGTGTGGCCTCGTGAGGGAGACACCCGCCCAGAGGTGAACTTGGGGCCTTTCACGCCGTTCGATCCGTCGATTTGATGGACTCTGGATTCCAAGGGGCTGTCCTTAAGTGCAACAATAAAAATATGTCTTCTTGAAAGGTATTATGTATGTGGCGCACACCGCGGGCGCTGAATCGGGTTTTCACCGTGATTCACTAGGTACGGTGGACACGGGGCGGGGGGGGGACTGCGCCTTGGAAGTACCCACTGGACGAAATTGCAGGCTGGGTTTTATTCTGAGAGCTCCCGATTGTTTGCAGTCCTTTGGAAAACATGCCGTTTTCCAAACTTTCCTTCAGGTCCGTCCCTATCCAGGAGGCTACATTTTTGGCATCCGGACTTGGAGTGGAAGTTATTATACTTTGATGTCGCGTCATTACGTCTTAAAGAGAAAGTATCCCAGAGCTCCACATTCCGTCCCCTGCAGGGAAGAGTGTGGACTAGGACAGCTGCCCTCAGCCCTGGCTTGGCCCGCCACTAGCCTTACCCCCCAACAGCCCATGTCCCTCCCACACTCACCTGAGCCCTGTCCCTGGAGTCCCTCCCAACGCCCCTCTCCTCCACCCTGTCCTGTGTCGTCCCCCCCCCCCGCCCCCCGCCATCTCCTAGTTGGAAGGTTATGGTAGTCTCCTCACTGCATCCCCTGTAAATACACCCCACCAAAAACAAAAACAACTCACTGCCAACAAAACCCCGAACAGCTCTATTGAAGGATAATTCACCTATCATATCATTCACTCATTTAAGATGCACAATTAAGCGTTTTTTGGTATATTCTCAGAGATTTGCACTTGTCACCACCATCAATTTTAGAACGTTTTCATCTCTCAAAAAGAAAACCCTGGCTCCCACTCGCTGCCCGCCCCCACCCAGCCCTAAGCAACCGCAGATCTGCCTTCTGTCTCCAGAGAGTTGCTTGTTTTGGCGTTTCCCGTGAATGGAATCACACGATGTGCGGTGTGTATGGCCAGCTTCCTTCCCTGAGCGTAGTGTTGTCAAGGCTCATCCGAGTGGTCGCAGGTGGCGGCCCTTCATTCCTTTTTGGGTCTGAATAATATTCCGTCGTGCGGAGAGACCACAGAGAGGCCGTTCACCAGCTGGTGGGCATCCGGGTCGTTTCCTTCCCTTGGCCTCGTGAAGGACATACTGCTTCTCCTCCTGCCCCTTCTGGTAGGTTCTGCTCGGTCTCCACTCAGGGCGTTCTCCCACTTCCCTCCTGCACGCGGCAGCACCGTCTCGTCTCCGCGGCTGCTTTCCAGTAGCTTCTCGGGCACCTCGAGCGTTTTCTTGCCTCTAGAGAGTGCTGGCTATCGTCTCTCTCGACCTTTTCCTGCCTGCTCTGTGCTAGGTTGTAAGCTCTGTGAAGGGTGGCCCGTCTGCTTTCCTCTGCCCCTGTATTCTCAAGGCAGTGCCTTGTAGGGGTCGATTGCACATCTGCTGAGCGAGCGGAAGACCTTGCGACAAGATGGGCACGAGGATTAGCAGTGCTTTACCGAATGGTCCTCGCCGAATCCCCGGCCTGTAGTAGGCATGCGATAAATGGCAGGTTATCGTATGTTAGAAATGAGCAGACGGAAATGAGCGAGCCGCACAGCTCCCTGCCCTTGGAAACCTCACCAGAGAGGAAGGCGTAGATAACCGTGTTTCCCGAAAAGCCCAGAAAAGTTCTGGGGAAATCCCTCTGTGGGAGCACCTGCGTTGTTCCTGCCTAGAGACAGAGGAGAGATAGCTTTCTGGAGGGGGTCGGGGGAGAGGTTCTCGAGGACACCTGGGCTTGTGGAAGGAGGAGCTGGTGGCCAAGCCTGCTAAGGGACAATGGCTTGAAAAAACCTACAGATACTGCAAGCTTTCTGGCAATAAAACCATGGGAGACAGTGGGAGGGGGCATCAGAGAAGGCGAGCTGGGACCAGAGCAAGGAAGGCATCACTTGCCTGGATGAAGGACCTGGATTTTGCACCATAGGCTTAGAAAGAGCTAGGGGCCGTTAGTGCACGCATGTCAAGAAGGAGCAGGAATGGGGCTGGGGGCAGGTGTGAAGGGAGGAGGGAAAAGGCGGCCTCACGGCCCTCCCCGCTTGGCCCGGCCAGGCCATATGAGCTCTTTAGGCGTTTGTCACCTGCACGGGGAGGCTCTCGCGTGGGCGATGGGGGTGCGCGCACGACATGGGGGAGGAGGCTGGGAGCCTGCTGGCCCCGTAGGCCTGGGGCCCCGTAACCTAACGGGCTGTGAGGGCGGGGGGCCACTTGGTGATCCTCTCCCTCCCGTCTTCACCAGAGCTTCTTCGAGCTGAGAAGTTAGGTGGGAGGGGTAGCGCTTCTGGAAACCTAGTTAGCAAGTCTGCGCGGTTGGTTTAAAAGGAATATCCGTGTGTCTGTGTATGTATACATAGGTCCGCATTTGTTATTTACGTTTGTGTTATTGCTGTTATTTTGGCTATGAAGTATATGGTCAGTGAAATAAGTAACGAGTATGTTAACACGGACCAGTAAACACGTATACAAAGTGTATGTCACACACCCGTAACACAAGTCAGTTACCAACTTTTCTGGATTACGTACTGAAAATGAGAGGATTTGTTTCTGAACTAAGAAAACGATTATCATTCTCCCAAAGTAAAACCTTAACGAAGGAAGGCGGTGATTGCTGTTCGTTTTATTACTTCTCTTAACAGTGAGGCGATAAAGAAGAATTCCGCCCTCAGAAAAGTTTTTATTGTAAAAGCGACACATGCTTGCTCAGAAGAAGGCTTACGGTACAAATCCGAAGATCTAACCGCCCCCAGCCCCCTTCTTTCCGCCCTGTTCTCTCTCGGGGCTGAGAGCAGGACGTGTTCTGTGCGCACACGGACGCCCGCAACACGGATGGACACACGCGGTGCGGGCACTCAACCCACCGGGCCTCCACTTGCTTGTCACACTCGACGTCGTATTGCGCACGTCTGTCTTGGGCAGAAGTTGGTTGAATTCCACAGGCCTTGAAGGGGCAGCCACCAAGTGCCGGGGATATGGTGACGGCGGGTGCTGTTGTTAGCCACGGGGACATCTCATCTTACAAGGCCTTTTACGCTTCACAAAATGCTTCCACCGGGCTCTGCGAACATTTCCACATCTAGCTGGGGAGACAGGTGTACCCCGCGTTTCCTATCCCTTGAAGCCCAATGAGGCATCTGCATGAGATGTTCAACCACCGGGCTAACTCCGGCGGGAGGTGGGAGGGTGTGCTCTGATGGGGTGCTTGGGGATCCCTCCAAGGAGGTGACGTTTCTACCTGTAGGGAAGAAGAGGCAAATTGCATAGAGACGGCTGTCTGCGGCACCATAGTCTGCAATAGATCTGTCTGTCCGTCACCCCTTTGATGCTCTCTTTCTATTTGATTGTCGGGATAAACCCACGAGTTGGGGCAGGCCAGGCAGGGGCATCTTTCCTGCTGGACCACTTGGAGAAGGGCAGCTTCCCAAGGTCAAACAGCTTGGGACCACTGAGATGGGGCTTCCTGTTGTAGGCGCTGCCTCATCTCCGACGGGCCCCTGCTTTGTAGCGTTAAACGTCATGTAGTCGCAAGAGCAGAGGCCCTAACGTCACACACTGCAGTTCACATCCCAGCTCCCCGCATCTGGCCGAGTAGCCTTGGACGAGTCGTTTTGCTGCCTTGAGCTTCCTATCCATGAAGTGGGTATAGTAATGGGACCTATCTCAACCAGGAAGCGAAGGGGTTGATTGAAGGGAACTGTGATCCTTGCGTCTGAGATCTGCTGAGCTCCGCCCAGGGCCTGGGGGGGCCGCCACCTTTGCACGGTGCTCGTGACTGTTCCCTGATCCCTGCGTTCTTCTCCATGTGAGGGCATCCTGTTGCCCCATGGCTCGTGGTAGAGCTTGACATTGGCCGTGCCTTCTTCTCCAGCCAGTCCAAGTTTCGCTTTGATAGTTAGCCTCTTCAAACAGCTGCTGACGGAACTGTACAATTGATTTCAATTAGCTTTGAATTTTTTCAATGAGATGATTCTGATAATAACTTTGGTAATCCCACGATGCCTCATTAGAGCTGCTGGCTATGATGATTAGCTCTGTGATTTAGCAAGTTTTTCCTCCGACACCTTTGTCCAGGACCTGTGTCACACGGGCTTGCTGCTGTTTTCACATCACTTGGATGAACCCACACTAAAGGCGCCGCTGCCTGGTCGCCCGCTGGAGCTCGCCGCTGGGCCCGAGCAAGTGCCTGCCTTCCCCGGCAGCCTGGGCCCTTGCCGCCGAGCACACTTGCGTGACACACGGGGGCCTCAAGGAGGCCCCTTTGGGGGTATCTGTTTGCTCAGTCTCTGAGACCCTTACCTGACCCAGACACGGGGGGACTCTGGTGGAAGAGGCGGGTTTCTGTAGGACGGTGCGGCATGGCCACTCTGTTTGGAATGGACGTTGTTTAAGGAACTAGGACTCTGGATTTGACTTCCCTTCCAGGAGAGGACCGCCGAGAAGGCTTTTAACTTCTGTCTCTGAGAGGCATGCAACAAAGAGGTTAAACATAGGCTTTTCAACTGGACAGACGGGAGCTGTAGACCCCATGCCACCCTCCTGTGGCCGCTCCACATTCAGTGGGTGTGAAATGGTGATCCCAGCCCCTTGTAGATCAGGTAGCGGAGAGCGGCACTCGGTAAGTGCTCAAGAAGTGATCTGAGAGAGGCACTCGGAGGGTTCAGCGGGACGATGGGTTAAGTCTTGGGTTCTCAGCAGGTGGGGCCTGGCCGTCATCTCCTGCTTCTCCAGCCTGAGTTCCAGCTTCGAGGCTAGCCTGAGCCAGACCCCTCCTAGGGCTCTCTTTGACCAACCTATTCACCGTTTACATAGCCCTTTGAGGAAGGCCTGCTCCTAATTTCCATTTTATTGAGGACAGGTTGAAGTCCAGAGAGATTCAGTGGCCTGTTGACATCACACAGGCGGTGAGTGGAGAGTCTGTAATCCAGTTCGGGCCTCATGGTCCTCACCCTTCTGCTGGAGTGTGGGGGGAGGGATGACTGCACTTCATGCCGCAACTTAGAAAAGTGTCTGGGGCATACATTCACATAAAAGTTAAGTGGAGTTAGCACGTCGGAGACAAGCACTAGTGAAGTCGAGGTAGCTGCTCCATGATGAAGAGTGGAACCTTTCTTTACTCTGGAGTACCGGGTCATAGAACTTCGTGGGACCCTGGGTCTGCATCGAGCCTCTGACTGGGCCACCAGGATGGGGAGTGGGCAGCAGGCTGGGTGCAGGGAGGGGTCTCTGCAGTGTGGAAGCTGAGGTTCGGACTGGCCCCAAAGCGCACCGTCCTCCCCACTCTTGGGTGATGAGTCCCTGGGTCCGTGCCCTCCACTGTCCACTCTGTCGGCTCCACCGAGCCCCTCTGGCTCGGCTACTGGGATTCTTCCTGTTTTCGGGGTTGTTTCACACTGAAATGTGGAGGCATCTTCTCATTTTGAAACAGTCTCTGTTTTCCAAAGGAGCAGACATGCTTCCTTAAGAATTTTTTTTTTTATTGGTGGTTGCTTATTGTTCGGTGGTAGCGGTTTCCAGAGCGCGGTGAGAAATTGCTGATGCAGCTCCGTCCTGGTTCCAGTCTCCGACTGCCGACAGCGGGCGTCCCGTGCAGTCTCAGATGGGCCGCGCTTTGCTTTTTTTCCCTTTCTGCTTGGCACCTGTGTTGGTCGTGTTAAAACATAGCAGAAAGAAGTGCTTCCTCGGGGGATTTTAGGGGTTTTTTTTGTCCAAGGCTGAGTGGCTCCTCAGCCTCCAAGTGATTACAATAGGAGGGGCAGGTGGCTGGGTCCTTATCTCAGAGTGGGGATAATGCTGCTTCCCAGGCAAGGCTGTCCTGAGGATTAGCGAGGACGCGTGTCCCACGTGCCTGGCGGGATTCCCAGCATGCAGCGGGGCAGTGGAGTTAGAGGGAGCTGTTTGCAGTATCACTTTATCAACCATAATGTGCAAAGCAGAAGGCTGGCGGCACCCCAAAGATGCTATTGCCATGGAGAAATAGAGGGTTTTTTGCCAGGACAGAAACTTCTCGGTTTCTGCTGTCTCCATGGGCTGGTGTGGCCACAGCTGGGACTGGGTCATGAATTGGGGATTTAGTGGAAAGTGAGGGTGTGTGTCCCCCCCAGACCTGGCATGACGGCTCAAAGCACAAGATGGGGGTCCACGAGGGCATTGCGGGGAACCTCTGCCAAGCCCTCGTGTCACACGTGGGAAACTGAGACCCTGAACGGGGGGTTGGAGATGGCACCCAGGGACCAGAACAAGCCTTGGGGGTCGGCGGTCTTCCCAACCACGGACCGCAGTGGTGCAAGAATTGCCTGTTGTTTTTGTTCAAACAGTTACATTCAGCAGAGGGTGTTTTGGGGAAGCATCTGGTGGGGGTCCGCTGCGTGACGTGCCAGGCTCTGGCACAAGACGTCCTCTGTGACAACAGGACAACCAAGGAAAGACCCCGGGGGGTTTTCAGAGCTGTCCTTGGACTTTAAGGGCAGTCGGCCTGCGTTTGGCACGTTAGGGGACAGACAACGCCAGCAGGACTCGGCACGTTCCGCTACTGCCCATTTTGTGAGACTCTCCGAAGCGGATTGCCGCTCTCACGCGCAGGTAGGTTTCAGAACGAGTCCCTGCAGGGGTGTCTGTGACCCGCCCGCCCGCACTCCTGCCTTCGGAGACGGGTGCTGGGTTGCGGCGGAGAGTCACCCTCCTAAGCGGAAAGGGTTCTAAGAGATTGTAATATGAGGGGAGCGCTCACCTTTAAGGGAAATTGTGACTGCCTTTTCGTCTCGCATGGATGCAGCAAAAAGTTACTTGAAACAGCGGTTGGGAGAGGTCCCTCGGGGTCTGCCTGGGGGGGCGCCAGCAGGCTGCCCCCGAGTGATGTTGTAATGGATCTGGGGAGAGGCTTTTGCCCCACAAAAGAGAAGAAGGCAGGGATGGAGCAAGGGGGAGAGAGAGGGAGAGGGAGATGTGTTTCTCTTTGATGTCATTCAGGCGGAAAGCCAATCTGTGCATGTAAATGAACTTGAAAATGCAATTAAAAATATATACATATTAGAGACTGTGATCCAGAATTTAACGTGAGATGCAAGTTACAAAGTGACAAGCAGCATTTCCTACCATCAGTGATACCAACTCTTCTCCATGATTAATGCGCCCCATCTTGGTGGTAATAAATGCACCAGAGATAAATGCCGGAGTTATTTCCTAAACTACAATTTGACAGTCCCTCTGAATGCAGAGTTCTCTTTCCCACATTGCCAGCCTCCTCCCGGCTGCCACCGCCAAGGGGACAGGTGCTCAGGAAGGCCCCTCCAGGGGCTCGTCCTGGTTTGATGGGAGAGGTGACACGACAGTTGCGGGCATCATCGTGGGCAGAAATCAGAGGGTCCTGAGCGCGGTCACGGCTGCGGCTCCAGCTGGTTGCGAGGAGCCACCTGTGGCCTCATCTAAGGCTGGAGCTGGGACGAGGGTGGGGGGCGCGAAAGGGAACAGGTGACAGAGCTCTCTGTGGCTCAAGGCCTTCATTGAGAAGGCAGCTGTGGAGCAAGGGCCTGCAGAAGCTGGAGGAGTGAGCCTTGTGGCTCTCTGCAGGAAGCGTTCCAGGCAGAAGTCACAGCCTGTGCAAAGGCCCTGCGGTGGGGCCTGCCTGGCTTTATCAGTGGAGGCCAGTGTGGCTGGGAGAGTGACAGGTCAGCGTGAGGGAGGTTGGGGAGCTGATGGGACAGGGTTGGGGGGCTGCCCTCTCCAGCACCACTGACTCTTGCCGTTAAATCATCCACTGGCTATAACGTATAAGAGGGAGCAGCCCTTCCATGGGGCAGAATTTTGAATAGAAGCTGCAAGTTGCCAGATGGGCAATTTTAACTTCCGAGTCTGGAGAAATTCCCTGATGAGCTGTCCCAGGATAGAATTGGTTGTTCCGAGTCCTTTGTCCATCGAACCCACATCTAATCAGCCAAGGGGAAGCAGCAGCCAATGGCAGTTGGATGGGAGACCAGGCCGGTTCTCCCTACGCGGAGCTCCTGTCCGGAAATGCTAAGGCCCAGCACGGATTCTGTAACTGCCTAATTACGATCCAAGACGCGCTCACTAACGCAGAATCGTGAACTTTGACCCCGGGGGCCAGTGCGTGGTCCTGCTGAGGGCCCCCCCCCCCCCCGACCATGCCCTGCTGTTTGGTGGGTAGGGACAGCGTGGCCTGGCACTGCCTGTCACCCGTCACCCCATGGTCTGGGCCCCGTGAAGCCGCCTCTTTCATACTTCAGGAGAACCCAGAAAGCCTGCATCCGTGATCTCGCGAGGGGTGGATGGGGGTAGTGCACGCATTAAGGCCTTTTCTAGACGCTGCTGGCCCGAGGTGGGGGGGCACTCCTGCCGCCAGCTCCGAGCTGTGTCCTCCGCGGTACATCCTCTGATCGCCCTCCCGAGTTCCCTCCCCGAGCCCGGCTTCCTTCCTCTTCATCACCCATCACCCAGGCCTAGCTGAGGCGGGCTGGTGTCCCTCCTCGGGGCCGATGCCCCTTCGCAGCTCTGTCACACTGGGTTGTGATCTAGTAGTGTCCTGCCTGTACCTCCCCCAGTCACCGTCTCATCTGGCGTCCGCGGACGGAGCGCTCAACTCCTGTAACCTTCAGGTGCTAGGACAGGAGTGTCCGACGGCGAGCCCTGAGAGTTGGCAGTTGTGGGCCCTAGAGACCCCCCCGGCCCAGCCTCTGTTAGGGGAAAGTGGGCGATTGCCCAGCTGGAGGGCCTCTGAGGTTCTTCAGGAACATTCCAAGCTCTCCTTTAGGTGAGGAAGTGGAACTCAGATCTATTTCTGCAAATAAAACAGGCCTGCCGCTGCTGCGCCCCGGCCGAAGTCGGCGCCTCGTCGAAGTTATTTTATTAACAAGTTCTGCTGAGTGGGCTCGAATGGGGACTGCCGCTCTCATATTGTCGATCTAATTATAAACACGAGGGACGGGACCAAATAAGTAGCCTTTAAAGAGAGAAGAGTCTGGCAGCTTGGTTTAAAGTGTCCTTTAATGAACTTCTTTGGCACTTGTATCTTAGCAACACGTTTTATTACATCCTGGTGCAGCTGGACGCGCGCGGTAATTTATCCCCCTCCCCTGGCGGCCCCCGCGCCGGCGGGCGGCGGAGGGAAGAACGGCCCGACCCGCTTTCCCGTGGCTCTGCGTGCATCTCTCCCGCTTTGTTTGGGTGATGAGAAAGGCAAACACAGTGGGGCGGGAGCGGGGAGCCTGCGGCCTGGCCGGGGCTGCCGTGGACGGGAGCCTGGCCCGGGCCTGGAAGGTGGGCGGCCCTCCCACCGCTGGGCTGCGCCCGGGTCCAGATGCTCATGCTGCGGGCCGCTCCTAGAGGCGCCGAGCCTCTCCCGGGTGCTCCCCGGGTTTGGGTATTTTTATCCGGACTCCTTTCCTGTAATGACACTCGTTTGGATGTGTTGGAGGCGGTGGGTGCAGATCTTTCGTGGTCATCAGCAGCCTGTGAGCGGGGGTGGGAGAGTGTTCTAGACGAGTGGAGACGGTGGGGAGGGCACCTCGGGGGCAGGAGGACTGGGACATGGGGCCTGGGCCTGTGGCTCGGAAGCCCAGGGAGCCCAGCCCGTTACTGACCTTCCCCGAGCTTAACTTCGTTGTCGGCTGTGTGAGCGTCGTGGGGCGGATGAGTGCAACCCGCGGGGGCTCACAATCACAGAAGTTCGCTCTCTCCCGGCCTGGAGCCGGCAGCGAGACCTCCGTGTGGGCAGGCCGTGCTCTTTCCTGAGGCTCTAGAGGAACGTCCGCTGGCTCCTGGGGGCTCCTGCCAGCTCCTGGGCTTGTGGCTGCCTCTCCCCAGGCTCTGCCTCTGGCTTCATGTGGCCATCATCCCCGTGTCTCTGTCTTCTCCTCTTCCCGTAAGGACCCCAGTCGTTGGGTGTAGGGCCTGCCCTAACCCAGTGCCACCTCGACTTAACCATTCACATCTGCAAACATCCTGGTTCCGCACAAGGTCACACTCTCAGATTTGGGGCGGACGTGGGTTTGGGGGAGACCGTTCAACTCAGTGCGCCTGCCACTTGAGGGTCATCACACTGACCTCAGGTGAGGGTTGGGGAACCAGAGTTGATGGCCTCTTCGTGCTGGCCCAACGCCAGGAGCGCCTTGGGCCCCCTCAGTGTTTGCCCTTCCCACCCCTGCCCTGCAGCCGGGCGCTGAGAGGGGAGCTGCCGGAACCGTGCTCATCCTGAGCGAGCGGGTGGCCGTATTTCCTCAGTGTGTTACCGGCAGTTGGTGTGAATATGGGACATTGGGACCGTCCCCAGAAAACCCGGGGTATGTCACCGGAAGTGGAGAGTTGGACGTGACACTGCAGCTTGAAAACCAGCCAGCCGCTGGTTTCACCCTGATTGGTTCTGGTTCGGTAGCAGGGAAGGGGCCTCTAGAATGTTGTGGGAATGCGCACCTGCTGGGCGGCACGGGAGCTCCCACTTGCCTTGGAGGAAGGGCAGGGTCCCCGGCTGGAGCCCAAGGCTCTCCTCCTGTGGGCTCCCCCCTCCCAGGAGCTCTAGGACTTCGGGCCTGGCACACATCTCCACGGGCCTCAACTTCCCCATCTGCGAAATGGCTGTAACGACGGACCCTGCGTCCGAGGCCCGTGGTGGGGATGGAATTCACTACGGGGAAGCCGAGCTGTAAACCGCAGAGTGCCCCCTGTGGGGGTTGGTTTGGACTTGCTGTCCCGTGGCTGCGGTCCGCTCTCTTGGACGATCGGAGGCCACCTCCTCTCCGGGCTGCTCTAGGGCCGGCATCACGGGCAGGAGGATGGATGGAGCCGGTGTTTCCCTGTGACAGGCCCCTGCTCCCTGGCCCTCCTCTGGCGACCTCTGCTCCTGCTCACGCTCCCGTCTGCCAGCAAGGACTCTGGGACAGGCACTCCGGAGAGGCACGGTGACCCCTCCACAGACTCAGCTCTGGAGCTGCGGTGTGAACCCCATCGGCCTCCAGGTGTGAACTCGAGCACCTGCCTGGTCTGTGTCACCCTGGCTGCCAGCCGTCCCCAGGGCTGGGGACGCTCCACGTGGGTGTGGCATTTGGGGTTCATACGGGTCTTCCCCGTACCTGATGCCCCGTGATCCTTGGCCTCTCAGGGAGTGGCGGGGGGGCGGTGTCCCAGGGGACTGAGTCAGAACTGCGGTCCCCCAGGGCCCTGTTGGGTCAGGCTTTGATCTTTCCGCATCGTCTTCTCCATCTGTAAAATGGGGATGAGAGGTCAGTGTGCACTTTGCGGGGTCATTGTGAGAGCGAAGTGGAGACACGAGGGGAAATCCAGGGACTTGGCGGGCATGGGGCTGCTGGGGCCACGCGGGGGGGCTGGAGTGTCCACTGTCTTCCTCATCCACCCCTGCCGCTTATTTTGCACCTACTGTGTGGTGTCTTCCATGCTGCAGTGTGTGTTATTCCTTGAACAAAGTCACGATCCCTGTTTATGGCAACAGGAAATGATGCCAGAGCCCTTCAGTAGGGGGTGTGGTGAGTGGCGCCGGAGCTGGGTGTGAACCCTGGAGCTGGGTGTGAACCCTGGAGCTGAGTGTGAGCCCCGGAGCTGGGTGTGAACCCCGGAGCTGGGTGTGAACCCCAGAGCTGAGTGTGAACCCCGGAGCTGGGTGTGAACCCCGGAGCTGGGTGTGAACCCCGGAGCTGAGTGTGAACCCCGGAGCTGGGTGTGAACCCCGGAGCTGAGTGTGAACCCCGGAGCTGGGTGTGAACCCCGGAGCTGGGTGTGAACCCCGGAGCTGAGTGTGAACCCCGGAGCTGAGTGTGAACCCTGGAGCTGGGTGTGAAGCCCGGAGCTGAGTGTGAAGCCCGGAGCTGGGTGTGAACCCCGGAGCTGAGTGTGAACTCTGGAGCTGAGTGTGAACCCCGGAGCTGGGTTTGAACCCCGGAGCTGAGTGTGAACCCCGGAGCTGGGTGTGAACTCCGGAGCTGAGTGTGAACCCTGGAGCTGGGTGTGAACCCCGGAGCTGAGTGTGAACCCCGGAGCTGGGTGTGAACCCCGGAACCCTCCCTCACCTCCACAGGCCGAGGATTTGTTCCTGGTACGCAAGATATGCTCAGCAATGATCCTGGCCTCCGGAGTCTTCTGGGGTTCCGCGGGGGGACGTGGCGAGTCCTCGCCCTTGCTTGGCAGCCGCCCACAGTGCAGCAGGACTGGAAGGCATGGCTGGTGGGAAAGGCCGTGGGGTGGCTGTCTCCCCAGCTCCCGAGGGCCGGCGGGGGCTCAGGTCTGGCAGCCTCTGAGACCAGGCCGAGGGGCTCCCTGGGGTTCGGCAGGGAGCCTCATCGTGATTCCCGTTCCTGCCGCCTGAGGCCACAACGAAGCGAGGGAAGAACCTGTCCACAGACCACGGTTCTGGCCCTCTCGTCTCGTCCTGTTACTGCCGTACTCCGCGTCGTGACCTTGAGCAAGGTACTGGCCACCCCGACGCCTCCGCTTACAGCCCACGACAGCACTCAGAGCTCATGTGGGGGGCCGGAGCGGGGATGGGGCTGGACCCCCGTGCAGCCGGCCCTGTGCCCCAGCTGCAGGGCCGTGGCGAGTGGGGGCCACGTGGGACCCCAGGGATCACAGCGTGGAGGCCGGTGACTTGGGGAAGACTCAGAAATTCCCCGATGGGAGGCATCTGGTTGCCCGGCCTCAGATCCCGTCTTCAGCCTCGTCTCCTCACACGGAGTTGTTGGCCTTGTCGCAGACACACGAAATGCCTGGGGATTGCCCTTTTCTCCTTAGCAAGATCCAGCAAGATCGCCCCCAGGTTCCACATCCTCTCCGCACTCGCGAAGACGGCACCTCCAGATTCATTTGGATCGGATCATGGGGCTGGTGACGGCCATGCTGATACCGGGGATGCTGAGGATGGTGACAGGGTCAGCAGGGATGGGGACGGTGCCGAGCCACACGGGGACGCAGCCTCTGCTGCGCGGGCGGGAGTGTTTTCTGAGCTGCCTGACCTGACATCGCCACACGTCACAGTGGAGAAGGCTTGTCCCCACCAAGAGCTGCAGGAAGCGCTGCTGGCACCAGGGGCCCACACGGCCAGTCTTGGCTTTGCTCCTTCGGGGCCGATCAGGCTGCTCAGTAACACGAAGACCGTGAGGGGCGCTGTCTGCGTCCGACACTCGGTACCCAGTAGGTCTCCTTGTAAGCCATCTGTCCCTCTTCCGACCAAGCCTGGCGTCTCGACGGCGGCCACGCAGAGGCTCTGAAAGGAAATCCTAGGAATAGGAAATAATATGTGATTTTTCTTGGAAGCTACAACTTTTTTTTTTTTTTAAAGATTTACTTATTTACATCTTTTCTATAAGCAGCGTGGGGCCAAACCCACAACCCCAAGGTCAAGAGTCGCACCGTCCACCGACTGAGCCGGCCAGGCGCCCCTTGAAAATTACAACTTTCAATGAAAAAGAACAAGTTAAAGAGTCCTCCCAACCTAAGATTTAATCGATGGATTACAGAGAGAGATTTAAATAAAAGCATACATGTCACTCGCTGAGCGAATTGCTACTTATCTTAGCATGGAGTTTTTAACTGCGGGACGGTCCTTTCCTCTGCACTACGGTGTTTTCGTGCTTTGCGAAAACTCGGGCCCTGACGGGACCTGTGTTCAGGGTCCCCTGGATCCTGGCCCCTTCACCATCCGCCTGCGTCTCGATCTCCGGGGAGCTCCCTCTGCCCCAGGTGCTCAGGGCTGCTCCCTGCTTGGTGAACGAGAAGGCCCACCGCTGAGCCCGGGCTGGGGTGTATGTGTGCCATGCTCCCCCCCGCCCCCCGAGATTCCGGGGCCTGTGAAGTGTGAGCACCAGGCCTCTGAGTGCGGATTCCCCTTCCCCTGGCCCCCGGACAGATGGAAAGGTGTGGACAGCGTGCTTCTCTAGTCCTTTTCCTCTTTTGTGATGCTGGTGGTGGTGACGGTGGTGACGGTGGTGACGGTGACGGTCACGGGGTGGTGGCGATGATGGTGGAGACGGTGGGGGCGACTTGTGATGACGTTGATGAGGGTGGAGGGGGGATGATGGGGACTTTTGTCCCGATGCTGGCGGTGATGGCTGTCCTGCCTTGCTACCGTCGGGGACGGGTTGAGGAGACTGGGGCGTGGAAGAGGAACCGAGTACTCACCTTGCACTCTTAAGGCGGGTAAACTTCCTGAACCTCAGTTTCCCTGCTTATAAAACGGAAGTAACCGTATCTTTATAAGCTATCCGAGCCTGTGCAAATATTCATGCTTTTGTTACAGTTAGAGGATTGCACTCAGTTTTACATAAACGGGGAGAGGAGGAAAGAGGACTGTTGGTGAGAATGGTTTGTGACGTTAGACTGTTTTCTCTTATATGTCATTGGTGTTTAGACATTTCCGCTTGTGCTCATCTTTCTTCGGATGGAGTTTAAAACCTATTTCCTTAAACATCTGTTTAAAAAACAAACACCGAAAGTACAGAGGATCAGCAACCCAGCCTCCCTTGCCTGCCCCTCGGTGTGGTGTTCGGAAGAGGTGGGGTCCCCCTGGAGGCCCCTCCCTGGGATCTTCGCCCCGGTCTCCCCACAGGGCCCCTCTGCCGCGCGTGGCGCCACCGCCAGCGCTGAGTGGCCTGGATGGCCAGACTTCCTAAGAGCCGCCGGCCAAGGCTGAGAAGCTCTCGTTTCCCGTGGTAGGTGACTTTGCCTTTGCACAGTCCAAATGAGATTTTGTTTTATCTACTGGAGCTTCATTTCATAATTCTGCTGGCTTTGATCTCGTCATCCCGGTTCAGACCTCTTCCCTTGCTGACTTTTCCTCCTAGCCCCAGGTGCCTCCCTCCTGACACGGGGCCTGCTGCTCCTGTAATACATACTTACCCCTAATGAGCTACTTAAAAAATAAGCATTGATTCCTAGATAAAAATCACAATTAATTTTAAAGGCCCTCTGTAAACCTTGTTACAAATAATTGCCAGAAACACACAAAGTCTGAAACTAATTAAAATCGACAGCCTCATTTGACGCGGGATGTGCTTCTCATTTTTCAGTTATGTATGTGAGCCACATGGATATTGCTCGGACCGAAGCAGTAGCCGCGAGGTCCTGGGCGGGCGGGCAGGCGGATTTGCTGGAGGAGCAGCTCAGCTGCCCATTCCCGGGTCTGGGTGCATTTGGTCCCGGCAGGCAGCCCTGCCTCTTCTTTGTAGCAGTTGGCTGACTTTCCACGCCTCCATTCCCACATCTCGGAAGTGGGTTCACTAATGTCGGCCTCCCAGATGGCTGGTGGAGGCTGCCGGGGAGCAGGTGCCCGCTCGGGGGCTGTGGTTCGTGCTTAATCCCAGCCTTCTGTCCTCTCCCACTCTCCCTGCCCTGCCCAGCCCCGGAAAGGTTAACCCACACATCAGCTGTCGGGGTCACGTTGTGGGTTCATTCACTCCCTCACTTGTGCCGTGAGATAAATGGAAGCTGGTGGAAGCACATGGCAGGGGCGCCCGGCAGGCAGAGATCCTGTCCTCTGGATGGAAACTGCGGCGCCGAGGGTGGGGCAGCGACCTGATGGAGGCCAGGCCTGGCCGGACCAGGTGTGAACCTTCCACGCGACCGCACTGCTGGCCTTGGGAGGTTGGCGGGGTCTTTGGGAGTTGGCCAAGGCAGAAGGAGCCAGCTGAGGGCCCCAGCTCTGCGATTCCCCGGCCCACCCGCCCCCAGCCTAACATAAGCCCCTCTCAGCAGCGCAGGGACACGCAGGGCTGGGTCCAGTGGCATTGCTATGGTAACAGCTGTGGTTGCGTTCATGGCCAACCTTTTGTCAGTTTCCATTCCAGAGTTCTCAGAATCACTCCGGCATGTCCTTGAGCACAGAGCCCCGTAGCCCTTCCCAGTTCCTTATTGGTCCCTGGCGGCTATTGTCCAGGCCCACGGGGGGAGCCAGTGCCACCTCCCCTGACCGACTTCCTGAAGGAGCACAGGTGCAGGCCCAGACCTACCCAGGACTGGTTCGTAGGAACTGCTCTGCTGGAAACAGATGGCGGGCATTGACTTCGTGTCTCAGCCCCTTGGTTTCCTCATCTGCACCAGGGAAGCCACACTGACCCCGCTGCTGTTCTCTTTGTTCACGTGTTAATTTGGGGGGGGGGGTCCTGAGGACCTGCTGTGCGCCTGACCTTGGGCGAGCGCTGGGAAAACAGATCGACTGCACGGGGGGCCCTGCCCTCTACAGGCTCTCAGCCAGGTCTGGGGACACGTCAGGGCACCCCATCTTGGTGAGTTAAAGGGGAGCTCAGAGGTCTGAGGGGGGCCCAGCTGGGGCCGCAGGAGATAGCATCCCTTAGAGGGTGGAGATGATGGAGGAAATGGGCTTCACGGATCGTGCAGGCTGTTGGGACAGTGTCTCGCCTCCCTCGCTCCCTCTACTCCTGCTCGCCTCCTCTCCTCCTCCTCTCCCAGCTCCTGGGTGTCTCTTAGCCCTCTCTCTCCCGGTCTCTTTGGAAGCGTTGGGTCGTAAGGGCCAGCTCCTCATCAGATTTCCTCTCTGCCTTGGGTCCCAGAGACAGATAAACGGACCCCCCCACCCCCCCCAAGTCCCCGCAGACGGCGGCTGCAGGGAACAGAGAACAAAGCTTGGGAGTCATTTGTTCATGTCTCGCTCTGCAGAAATGTTTATTTGGAAGGAGCTCAGCAAGGTGGAATGGTTTGATTTAATTAGCAAGTCTAAATGTATTAGCAGCAAGACAGAAACGATATTACAATTAGTGATAATTAGTGGTGCTGATGACTCTGGGTGGTAGTGCGGGGTGACAGTTGTTGCTTCCTGGTCCCGACTTTGACTGGGAGGGCACTTTACCCTTGGGAAGGGACTCGGCTCCCTGGAGACATGGGAACCGGGCCCCGTCGTCCGCACGTCTGAGCCACAGCTAATTAGTCACCTCACAGAGACACGTGTGCCGGCCCCACCTGCGCTGGGTAAGGTGACTTCTTGGTGTTTGGGAGAGGGGCAGTGGGCCTGACTTTGGGGGAACCGGAACCTTCCAGGCTGCTTCGCTTTGGCACCGTGGGTGACGACAGCAGCGGATTCCTACTTCTCTCTACACGACCTCATCGTGGCCCGGCCCTGCGTGCCCCATGCACTTGGGTTTCCCCGTGGGCTCTCTCCCCAAGGGCAGGGCCCGGGCTGCAGAAGACGCCTGTGGTTCCACCTGCCGATGCGTGGTGGGCGCGTGGGAACACCGGGAAGGTGCTGGGCGTGGACTTCGGAGACGCCGGACCACATGCCCGCGTCTTGACGAGTTAGTTTTACCCTCCGCCCTGTGTTGGCAGTGACTTTGAACTAGGCTGTGGGTTGGGGCAGGAGTTCCCCGACCTCCGGTGGGGGCCCCAGACCTGAGAGCATCCTGCAGAGAAAGGCCAAGTGCTTCTTGTGGGGTAAAGGGAGCAGTTTGGAGCTAGGTGGGTGTGGGGGCTGCCCCACTTTGTGAGTGTATTGAATGCCGCTGGATTGTTCGTTTTAAAGTAGTTACTTTTATGTTACGTGAATTTCCCCTGAGTTTTTTAAAACCGCAAATTGCTAAGAGGTGTATTTTGGAAGCCTGAACCTTGTAAACTGAGCACATCTCAGAGGCTTTGGGGAGATAAAGTTTCTGAAAACACAGAGCTGGTATTGGAGATGATCGTGGATACTGAGTCGCCTCTGGGACGGAGGGAGCGCAGGGGTGAGGCGGGGAGAATGCCCTCCCTGAAGCCCCGGGAGCAGGGCAGAGACCTGGTGCAGGAGGTGCCACCCTTTCGCAGGGGTGAGGAAGAGGTGAAAGAAGAGGGGGCCCAAGTGTGACCATGTTAAGTTTCCGCCTCCCGCTGCCTTCCAGGGGCTGCAGAAGGGGCGGCATGGGCCTCTGCACGTGGGGGGAGGCGGCCCCACCTGCTTGGTCACCACCAGTGGCTCGTGTGCCCGTTGGAGACCCCAGCAGCCTCTCGGGTGTGCTTGCCCTTCCCCTGGCCTCAGGGTGGACGTGGCCTCGGAGACGTGGCCCAGACAGCAGCCCCTTCCCATCCCCCACCCCACGGTCAGGAGGATCCTCTGGGTTCTGGGTCTGTGTCAGGCCTGATGCAGGCACAGCAGGGGCAGCGGGAGAGACAGGCATGGCCTGCCCCCGGGGGCTGTCGGCCCAGAGCCGCGCGAGCCGTGTGGTGGGGTGTCTGGGGGGGGGGGGCGGAAGGGCATGCAGCTCGAGGAGATGCTTTCTGAACTCAAAGTGTGACTAGAGTTTAGGGACTATTATTGGGGGGAGGCAGTAAGAAAGCATTGAGCTGCGCAGTGGGAACGTGGGCTCTCCTGTGAGGTGTGGAACCCTGGGGGCCCCTCTCGGGGGCTCTGGGCAGACCCTGCACAGCACATCAGCCTGTCCAGTCCCCTGAAGGACACACACTTGGTCCCTTGAAATGCACCCGTGGTCCACAGCCTTTTGACAGAAGCTAGAACCCAGCACCCAGGGGGGCCCGAGAGATGCTCAGCTCTGCCCGTGACCAGGAAACAATGCTCCTGAAAACCACAGCGAGATTCTTTCCTCCTCGAGGATGCTGATGGTGCTCACAGCACAGTGCTCGAGGGCCAGAAATTGGGGGATTCGGAAGACAATTTGGAGTCGTCCAGTAAAGCTAAAGCTAGATACCCGTATGCTGTAAGCAGAAATCCTCCTTCTGGGTGTGTGCCTCAGAGAAAGGCTGGCCTGGCAAGCCAGGACAGCAGTGGCACGTTCCTGGCAGCCCAAAGCAAACGAACAGATGTATGCTGACCGGGAACAGGTCAGTGAGCACCCGCGTGTGGCGTGGGGCGGTGAGGAGGGCCAGCTGGGCCACATGCAACAGCAGCGAGTCTTAGGAATGTGCACCTGCGTCCAGAGTGGGTGTTGCAGACCTCTCTGGTAGGATCCCATCTACGTAAAGTTCAAAAACGTGCGAAACAAAGCCATATCTCTTGATATACCTATTTCGATACAAAAATGGAAAATTCTCGGAGTGAGAAATACAAAATCACAGTTACCTTGTACGTGGGCGGGACTGGGGAGGGCACCAGGGGTATTCTAAAGCTAGTATTCGTTTTACTTTGTGAAGCTGGGTATTGGGTACACGGGTCACTTGCTATTCTTTAAACGATACACGTTTTATCATTTCTGGTGTATCTTTAGCACCTAGTAGTAACGTGTGTACATTTCAGAAGTGAACCTGCAGGTGTGGAGGGTCCTGCCTCAGAGGGACGGTGAGATTATGTGCTGTAGAGCAGGCAGCCGGGGGGCAGGGCTGTCCCTGGCCATAGAGCCTCCAGGGACAGGGCATTGCCAGCTTCCCAGAGTGAGAAGCTGTGTAACTTTTGGAAGACCGGATGGTCAGAATGGCACGACACCAGATGTGTAAATTGTGAAACGTAAGTCCTAAATCAGTTCTTTTTCCTCCCCCAAAGGTGGCATAAAGGCCACAGTTTATTCTGTTTGTTTTTTTTAAAGATTTTATTTATTTATTTGACAGAGAGGAGAAAGATCACAAGTAGGCAGAGAGGCAGGCAGAGAGAGAGGAGGAAGCAGGCTCCCTGCTGAGCAGAGAGCCTGATGCGGGGCTCGCTCCCAGGACCCTGAGATCATGACCTGAGCCGAAGGCAGAGGCCTTAACCCACTGAGCCACCCAGGCACCCCAGGCCACATTTTAATTTAAAAGTTTTGTTTTTAACCATGATAAATTCTGGAAATGCAGCAAAACCACGTAGCGCCCTCTCCTGGGCAAGGCCAGGTGGAACCCCGGTGTCCCGGGTGGCAGGACCGCTGGGCCCTGTTGGTTCAGCACTGCGGACAGCGCCAGCACCTTTGGTCCCCGTTGGCGCGGGCTCACCTGGCCAAGTGGGGCATGCGGACGAGCCTGGAGATAATGGGTTGGAATCCTGCTTCTGGCAGTTGTTAGTTGTGTGTCCTGGGGCAAGTCTCTTAAGAGCCCGGAGGGGGTCCCCTCATGGGGGAAGCTACTGCCATGGCACCTAGCATGGGCTCTGTGCTCCAGAAACAGTCATCCTGGTTAGAGAACCCTTTGAGCTGCTGAATGGGCAGGCCAGCGCATATGGCACCAGATCGGTCCTGCTGGTTGGAACCATGGGACTTGTGAGGGACTTCTTAGTCACCAGCACGAGCGGGGACTCGTGTGACCAGGCTCTGCACACGCTTCTAGGCTGGCCGGCAGGGGATGGGGAGTAGACAGGAGCTCCACTGTGGCTCTGTGGGACCTGCCCATCCACCACCTGCGTGCGCTTCAGCCTCAAGGCGCCCAGAGGGGGAGTGAGGCCAGGCAGGTGCGGGCATTAGGCTAGGGCTTGTCTTAGTGCTGCGGCAGGCGGAGGGAGCAGAGGGATCTCAGCCAGGAGCTGGGACCCTTGGCAGTCAGCCCCTGGAGAGAAGGTGGCTTGAGGCACTTGGAGAGGGTAGTGAGATGGTGGTGGTGGCTTCTGAAAAGTCGTTTGCTCTGTTCTCTTTTCTTAGCGAAATGAGAAGCAACGCTCTCGGCTGAGTGTAGGGGTGCAGGGGGGGGCGGGGGAGCGGGCGGGGGAGAGGTGTGAGCGGAGAGGAAAAGGCTCTGTGCTGGAGGAAAGGCAGAGGCTGAGGGAAGATTCGGGATTCTCTCAGCTTTAAATTCTGGGCCATTTGTTTCCAGCACAAATGCGTATGCCACTCATTCGTTAAATCACATTTCTTTTTGATTTATGTATTTAGTGATTGGGCACTGAGCGGTATTCTAGAATCTAAACTTTCAGTAACAGCAAGAACGTTACACCATTAATTGGAACGAATTGGTTGCCGTCTGTATCTCCATACCCCACCCCGATCTTATTAAATCTAAATCACATTCGCCCTCGGCAGCTCTGATTTGAACCGTAAGCCCAGCGTGGTAGAAGGGTACCTGCTGTTTGAAGAGCCATCTTTCTTTCTCCTCCGATTTCTGGCTTGATTCGACCTACACGGTGCGGCGTCGGGCCCCGCCTGGGGGAGCCCGTGAGGCGGTGGCGGGGTCCCGGACGTGACCTTCTGTCGGCACAGTGCGTTTGCCGAGCACGAAATCCCGCTGCAAGTTGCACGGACGTAGGACCCAGCGCTGTGGAGCCCCAGCTCGTCCGAGTTCGTGGGTTGCGTATGTGGAAGTGTAAGCGTGAATCACACGTCAGGACGCGTTCATGCCGACCGTTCTGTCCCCAAGCCCATTACGACCTCGCACACCAACACTCCGGGGCCGAGAGTGGCGCTGATGTTTCACTGTGGCCCCAGCCCGACGTTGTCAGTGGTCCTGAGCGAGGAGGCGGGTTTAACCTAGTCCAGGGCTCTCGGGACGCAATCCCACCCCCCAGGCTCTAGACTTGGAGGGCTCACCAGTGTCCAAAACGTATGGCGTTAGTAATGTTTCTGCTAATTCCGTGTTGTCTTTTCTCACCTCTTCTCCTGGCTTACTGCTGCTAATCCGTTAAAAACCGATTTGGCACCTCCTCCTCCAAGAAGTCTTCCCTGACTTTGCAGTGTTGGGCTTGGTCTTCCTCAGCTGGTTGCACAGCTCGGGGAGAAGGAGCCACACGGTCTCCTCCTGTGGTGCCTCGCCAAAGCCGGGAAAACAGTCAGTGATCCGTGTGTGTTCATTATATTTCAAAATGGTTGCTTTTCTCCTCTTCTCCATCAAGCACGAGAGGATCTTTCTCCACTATTTACTGTGAGAACCTCATGGGGTTCCTGGAGGTAAACCCACACGAATCCGAGGGGCCCCCTTAGACTGAGCCCTTAGGAGATTTTAACTCTCGAGCTCGTCCACATTCAGTCTCCAGCGGTTCTCTGAAGTTACCTTCTCAGTGTACCACCAGTTCCTGGCCGGCGGCTTCTGCTCGCAGTTGGCCGTGATTATCCGTGGCCGCCTGTCTCTGGGCAGCCTCCTGCCTCCCTCTCTTAGCTTGCTGGGCACCAGGCCTATGCCAGGGCGGAGTCCGGCAGCAAGGACACAGCCCCTGCCGTGGGGGGAGCTCCCTGCCCGGGCAGACACGCCAGCTCTGGTGCGCGCTTCTCTGGGGAGAGAAAGGGCTGGAATTGAACTGGTCGCGGGACGAGGTCAGCTCCACTAGGCCCAGGCGTGGAGGAGGCCTCCTTCAGTGTTTGCCGACTGGCTGGGGGTTTGTGGGTGCTGCCTCGGGGCCTCGCTCTGCCCGGAGCACCCCTGAGCTGACCCTCACAGTGGACCCCAGACTCGGCGGTTTGTGCCACGGGCGCACCCAGCAGCTTTCCCCGCGCACCTGTCCTCCCGGGAAGCTGTCTCAGCCCAGGCTTCCGGGCTCCCTTGCCCCCTCCCCTGCACCGCAGTGATGAAAATGCACATTCGGCTGAAATGCCCAAGTCCATAACTCATTGTACATTCTCCCAAAGTTAAAAAAAAAAAAAAAAAGGAAAAAAGAGTCCCCCTCTTAATCACCTTTCATATTTTCATTAACAACATCAAAGCGATTAGCTCTGGAAAAACCGGTCTGAATCATAGTCATCTCGGAAGAAGTGGATGAAGAACGTGAAGGAATTTGAATTTCAAAGCCAAGCCTTTATCTCTCATTAATGCTTTCTGCTGGGAGGGCTCCCCCAAGACCTAGCCGTGTCATCCATTAGGGGAGCTAGTGAATTTGTGTAAACGTGGAGTCTTCACTCACTTTAAAGCATTGGGGGCACACAGTGTGGGTAGCCCCACTTCCAAGCCCACGTGGCCACCCCCACACCCCACCCCAGCGCGGGGACTCGGGAGCCGAGCTCCGCGGCCGCCCGAAATGGCTCCCCGAGCCCCACTTGTTTGGTCGAAGCTGCGGGCACCTGTTGCCTGCCTCTCTCTGTGGTGAGCCGGGTGGGGTGCAAGGTCTGCGAGAGGGAACTTGCCCCCGGGAGACACGCTCAACCCCTCCTGGAAGGGTGAGCACCGACTAGTCAGGGCACGCAGTGATGCGGAGGACAGTGTCCCCTGCGGGGGGGGCCAAGGGGGGATCCTGACATGGAGGTCCTAGCGGGTGCGCATTCTCCGGGGGGCGGAACAGCAGCAGGAGGGCAGAGGCACCTGAGGGCCAGGCCCCGTCCCAGCTGCCCGAGTCATTGCACATCCCGGAGTCCGTCAGAGCCACGCTGCAGCCTGCAGACGTCTGCAGGAACCCGGGGACACAGTGGGTAGACGCATATAATGGAGTCCATGTCCACCAAAGTCAGCGAGGCCCAGAGCGAAAAAAGTGAAGCCGCTTCTTTCCGTGCTCCTGACTCAGGAATGTCAGCCCCGTGTGTATGCCGTGTGCCGGGCACGCTGCCGCTCCTGCCGCCCCGACGGGCTCCCGGGAGAGCCCGACAGCCTGCAGAGCGGGGCTGCTTACCAGGCACGAGGGCCTCTGTCCTCCGCTGGAACGGGGCGGAAAACTCAAGGGGGGACAGAGCCGTCTCGCCGGGGGAGCGGTACCGCTGAGGACAGCAGGGCCGTCCCCACTGAACATCCCTGTCGGCACCTGGTGGCGGGGGGAGGTGGGGTCCCTGATGGGGACTCGCTGCGTCCAGCCAGGAACGCGGAGATGCCCTGAGGCATGTCAGAAGCCCCTCTGTGCCCCGTCAGGTCTTGGGGCAGGAAAGGGCTGCAGGACCCAGGTGCAGAAGCCTCAAGTTCCGGGACACACTGCTTCGTCCCTCAGAGCCAGTCTGAGTTGGCCGGAGGGGGCTCGTGCAGCCGCAGATCTGCAGGGAGGGGGTGCAGCTGCTGCTCATCCCCTCTGAGGGCTGGCTGTTTGGAGGGGATGAGCGGGGGGGGGGGGGAGGAGGAACCCCCACCCCTGCCTGCCCCCACCCTCACCCGCTGCCAGCATCTGCCCTGTGGCTTTGGAGAACGGACCCGCAGTTGCTGGAGTGCATCCTGCAAAACAGCGCGTGGGAGAGAATGTCCCTGCCCTTCCTGCCCAGCAGGCTGGGTGGCCAGCCCAGCCGGAGGGACGGCACCACCGAGGCACACTGCCCCTGGGCTTGGACGGGGGAGGGTCAGGGCTTGCCCGCACGCTTGCCCTCTCAGGATGTTGTAATCTTTCTAGAAGTAAGCATCCTGGGCTGGGAGGCAGGGAGGTCCTCCTGGCTCTCTGGTGAGCTAGCTGTGTGGCCTTGGGGTGGCTGCACAGCCTCTCTGGGCTCTGGTGTCCCCATCTAGCAAACACTGGGGCGGGGCTGTGATTTCTGGGCCTTTCCAGAGCTCACCGCCTGTGGTTTCACGAGAGGACGGTGCTGCCTGATGGTGTGAGGACAGCGGAGCAGTGACCCTGAATTGAAGGCTTTCCAGGGTTTCAGTCTCAGCTCCAACACTTAGTAGCTGGGTGTCCTTGGGCTGGTTACTTAACCTCTCTGTGCCTCCCGTTTCCTCATCTGTAAAATGGGCACAGTAAAGGCGCCCGTGGGACTGTGGCAAGGACCGAGTGAGACAGTAGAAACTCTGCACTCGTGGCCATGCCGGATAGAGCAAGTCCCGAACAAAGGGTAGACTTCATTCTTCTTAAGCACGAGCTGGGTTTGCAGCCTCTCCCATCTAATCCGTTACCCTCCTCAGTTCCATCTTTCTGTCGAGCCCCAGGTCCTTGCAGCTCCTGAAGCCTGTCTGGCCTCTGACCCGGTTGGAAGTTAGTGCCGCTGTCTGCGGCGTGTCGTTGGTGCTGGAAACGCCCTTTGTCTGGGGGACGTCCCCTAACTGATACGAGGGGGGCCCTGCGGCCTTGGCACCACGTGGAGGCCACGTCCCTCTGCCCCTGTGTCAGCTTCATGAAGCCACGGGTGGCCGTGGCCATCGGAAGTGCCTGTGTCCGCCGGGGCAATGGGCGAAGGGGGTCCAGGAGCGAGCCTCCCGTCGTGCTGAAAGAGCCCGACCAGATCACAACAATGGGCTGTGACGAGGGACGCGGGAGCCAACCCAGAGCACCCCGTGGCCACAGCTGGGACCGTTGGAGCCCCAAAACATAGCCTTGGGTTATAATCCCAAGTGTAAAGCATCAGCTAGTCCATACAGGTGGAAATAAGCGATTAAACGAAGAAGAGACAAGTCTCCCACACAGAATTCCAAGTAAAGTGGGAAGAAACTGCGTCCTGGAGGGGCTGGGGCAGGACCCCTCCCCCTGGCGTGGGCCGCGCACACGGACTCCCTTCAGAGGGTGTTGTGGACGGGGGAGAGAGGAGCTTCACGGAGGGGCAGACCTCCAGACCGACGCGCCCACTGCCGTCCGGCGACCGTGGCCGACACCGCGGGGGTCAGTGAGGCTGCCGGAGGGGCCCAACGCGGCGGGAGGAGAGGGCCCTGCCCCCGCGGGCTTCCTCCCAACCCCACGACCCGTCTGACCCCGAAAATGTAACTCGACCAGGACTCCCTACTGTCCTGGCAACTTTTCTATATATCGGAAACTATGCTAAAATTAAAAGATGTTTTTTTTTTTAAGTTAGAATTAAAAAGAGCATTCGGGAGCAGGCCCTTTTGCTGCTCAGCTGGTGGCCCCAGCCCCCTGCCCTCCTTGCTGGTCCCAGAGCAGGGGTTGTCGATGGCTGTTCACCCCCACCCCCCAGCAAGGGATGCTCCCATCGCAGGGGACTCGGTGGCCAGAAAAAGTTCCGATTCAACCGCACACAGCCCTCCAAGGGGAGGCAGTCGCGGAATCGCATGTTCTCGGGATGGCACTGGGACGCGCTCGCCCCTGGGCTGGGGCTTTTCTGGGGTGCACACAGGGAACGGCGTGAATGCGCTCAGGGAGGTGAGGACACTGAGGCCCCGGGAGTCCGTTGAGGAGATTCTGGCACCCCTCCTCAAGTACAGATTTGAGAGGGGCTGCCCCTCCCGGGCCCTCACAGCCCGAGCCTCGCTGATTCCAAGTGGCCTCCGTGGCACTTGCCGTGGTTACGGGGGGAAATGGACCATCACTCGGAGGTTGGCACAGTCAGCTGCTTCTCGCTGACCTCAACTTGGGCCCCGGGACAGAGTGGCCTTGACCTCTTGTCCCCACACCTGCCTGGGGATTCGGTACGGACGGTGGCTAGCCCCGACCCCGCACGTCTTCATGCCCAGGCTAGCCCTTCCCGCATGACCCGCGAGCTTCCTGTGAGGCTGGCCTCTGGGGGGCCGGAGCGGGGCTTGGGGCCAGGTGGGCTGCTCCTTCTGGGAGGCCACGGGCGACAGGCTGCCCCTCCCCGAGGCTCAGGCTTCTCCGTGAAAGGGGCTGAACCACCAGGCGTCTGAGGTTTCCCTGAGGCCACGTGAGGGCTGCCAGGGACCGAGCTGAGCACTTCTCTGCCTGTGCTAGAAGCCGGGACGGCGCTCCTGGGGCTCGGGGACGCCAGTGGGGAGCCCAGGTCCGACACACGGGCTGGGACGTTTTTGCACGTTGTTTCTCCAGAAGGCTGCACACTGGGCGGGCAGGTTTCCAGCACCGAGCCCCGTCCCGGCAGCCCCTGACCCCAGCAGGAGGCCCGCTCTGGTACCCTCAGTGGGTGGAGGGGCACGGGGAAGCCTGGGGTGACTGGGAGGCTTCGGAGGGCGTGGGGGTGAGTTGGGTGTTGGATGCGGCCGGTGGGAGGAGAGGGCCAGAGGGACGGCGGGAAGGGTATGAGCGGCCGGCTCTAGAACCATCCCCCCTGCCTCCGCCTTCCCGCACGTGGGGACAGAGCCTGATGGGTGGGTGAGCAGGCGGGTGGCGAGGCCTTTGGAACTTGGAGTTCTGGAGGGGCCGCCCCCTGTGTGCGGGGGGTGGGGGCCAGCGGCTGTGCGGTGGGAGGTCAGTGAAGGCGGGCCTTGGGGTTCGGCTCAGGGCGCCTGTGGGTCACGGCTGGTGCTTGTGCCCGGGCTCCTGGGGTGGCTCGTCCCCCGCCCCCCTGCAGCAGGCCAGCAGAGAGGCCCTCAGTCCCCACGGGGCCGAGTCAGAGCTGAGCGGGGCTGTGGTGGAGGGGCTGCCTCCAGGAGGCTGGCCAGGGCCACGCTGCTCGGGGGCCCAGCAGCTGCCTTCACCGCCCTGCGGCGTTTCTGCGGAGCGCAGGCAGTGGCTCCAGAGTGTTCCCTGTCACCTCTGCTGAGGCTGTGGAGGAGGAAGTGCTGGACAGCTCCGCACCGAGCCCCTGCACCGAGCCTGAGCCCGAGCCTGAGCCCGAGCCCAAGCCCCTGCCCCTGCCCCTGCCCCGGCCCCTGCCTGAGCCCGAGCCCCTGCCCCTTGTCTGGAGGGCTCTTGTCTGGAGGGGGAGGGAGCCAGACTCGCTGCCAGCCCAGCCACTGGCTCTGAGATGGAGGGGAGCCCGCAGTCTAGGAGGGACCGGGCCCAGCCAGCGGGGAAGGGAGTTGGGGAGGAGACGCTGTAACGCGGCCTTAAGGATAGATGGGGGCTTGCCAGGCCAAGAGCAAGCAGGACCACAGAGAGTGGAAAAAGCCAGAAGCAGCAGGACCTGTGGGGTGAAGAAGAGGCAGGGGGTGGGGGGCGCTGAGATCCTGGCCGGAACGGGTGCCTCCCCCACCCCCAGAAGGGCAGGGACCCCTGCACTGGAGATTGTGGCAGGTTACCAGGTTACCACGGTTACCGTGGTGCGGATGGGGGCGTGGGAGGGGCCGTGGTGCCGGACCACAAGTCCCAACGGGAGAGGAGGAGAGCGGCCAGCCTTGTGGAGATAGCTCTGAGCCTGAGGCTGGGCAGGGCCGTTGGACGGAGAGCAGCTGCTTGGACAGGGGTGGCCTGGGAGGGGACAGCCAGTAAACCCCGTCCCCAGGCCGGTGGTCCAGGACGATGGAGCCCAAGGCTGAGCCTCCGGGTGGCCGGGTCACCCACACCACAGGCAGGCAGGCCGCCCGGCTGGGAGCCCACAGGGTGCTTTGCTTCCCAGTCACCTTCTCTCTAGCTCGTGGCTGGGCGGCTAAGGATCAGAGAGGTTAGGGCGCCTGCCCGGGCTCACACAGCAGAAAGCAGTGAGGGCAGGTTTGGGCCACACCCTCCACTCCGAGGACCCCGCAGGGAGGCAGCTGCAAGTCCAGTGCTTGGCGCAAGTCTCTAGGAGGCCAGGAAGCAAGTCCTTCCCGATCGGGCTGCTGGGGGCTCAGGCCTTTGCCCACTCAGCCGAATAAGTAAACCGAGGAGACCTGTTTCTTATCTAAAGTTGCATTAGGACATTTGCTGCAGGCAGGAACTTTCCCCCAAAGATCTCACCCTGGGAGGTATCTCCTTTTAAAATGTAGTTATTAATCACTGTAGCTGAAATTAGCATAATCTATTCGTTTAAATGCAGAGCGCTGTGAGGGAGACTCCCCCCGCCGTGGAGTGGGGGGCAGGCATCGTCTTCCTGCTGGAGGTCGGGGTGTGGAGGGACTGCCCACGGGTCAGGCCTGCACTCCGAGCGGGAGGGGCCGGCTCCAGGGGTGAGGCGGGCCGGGAATGGGGGACCCCCTGGGTGAAACGCACAAGCTCCTGCCCTCTCTCTGGGCTGGGGCTCTCCGTCAGAAGAGTGACCGGCCTGTATGCGTGCTCCAGGCTCGGCATCTCGAGTTCTAACGGTAAACGTGCGGTCAGAACAGAGGCGGGACCCAGGTTGGTAACGACGGTAGGGAGCCTGTTGGCCCCTTCTCATGGGTCCGCTTGCGGGACCCCTTCCCCCACCGCAGGCTGGACGGGGCTGGGCTGCCCTTCCCTCTGTCCTCCAGGCTTTCCTCCATCGTGAGGAATTCAGTGGTTCGTGTCCACAAAATTGGTATTTAAAAATGCCTCCTGGCCCTCTGAAGTCCGAGGGTGTTTGCCTCCGTGTTTCTGGCTCTGCCCCGGGGCCAGGCCTGCAGGGGCTTCGGCAGGCATGCCCCACCGGGTTGAGGTCAAGGAAGGGTTCTCGGAGGTTCTTGGAGTTCCAATGAAGTCTTCGGTTCGTGTCTGGACGCTTCCTTGCGGTCTGGGAAGCACCTCCACCCTCTTCATTCTGTAGCTGAGTAGCACTTTCCGCTGGGGATGATGGTGGCAATGACGGTGACGGATACCGACAGCCCACAGGGGCGTGGCCACACCGCGTGGGTCGGGCTGTCTTGGATCCTTAGGACCCAGCTCCCTGGAGAAGTCCCCGTAGCGGCCACTTTCTGGGTAAAGGCCAAACAGGTCTGTTGGCCCTGGAGCGGCTCTGACCTGCGTCACTGTCAGCTCGCCTGGTAACAGCCCTGCGCCCACGCTCACGGGAGAGTTCCCTCCTCGCCCGCTCAGGACGAGGGCACCGGCCGTCCACTGCGCGCTGGCAGCGTGTCCCCCCTGCAGGGCGCGCTTGGCTTGGAGCCAAGACCTTATTCTGTTACGGAGAGCCGGGGGGAGCCCCCGTGCCCCCCAACAGCTCAGGGTCCTCCCCTGCAGAGTGTGTGCTTCCAGGTTGCCGAGAACGTGGTGAGAACGACAAGCCGGTCTTCGCGGCCATCACACGCACGGCAGCTTCGGGGAGTTGGGATTAGTTTTATCTTCGTCACCTGGTGCTTGGAACAAAGTGGCAGCGCCGAGTGAGGTGTTCCTGGGGGCCCGTGTCCCCCGGCCCCATGGAGAGTGGGTCCCGCACTCCCACCACTGTTCTGGGGGGACCGAGGGCCCTCCCCCATTCGTGTTCCGTCGATATAGGGATCCCCGCGAGCAAGGGGGGACCCAGCTCGTACCAGGGCTCCCTAGCAAAGCAGGACCGCAGGATGGAGCTCCTAATGTGTGCGTGCACATTTTATAAATGTATAAAGATACGTTTATGCTGCGTATTTACACGTAGCGAATACATGTATGTGTATGTGCACGTGTATGCGCCGTATGACAAGCGTGTGTCCATGAGAGATTGGCTACCAGGAATTGGCTCAGCAGTCAGGGAGGCTGAGAAGTCTGAAGGCCCGCAGTTTGCAGGTTGCAGGCCCGGGAGAGCCAAAGGCCCAGGGTTCAGGCCCGAAGCCCACAGGCCTGGGACCCTAGAAGGGCCACTGTCTGAGTTGGAAGTCGTCTCAGTTCACCGACAGGCAGGAGGACTTCCTCCTTACTTGGCCTTTTCGTCGTCCTCAGGCCTCCCCCTGATTGGGTGAGGCCCCCATCAGAGAGGGCCGCCCGCTGGACTCAGTCTGCCGACCTGCAGTTCACATCTCCCAGAAACACCCCCAGAATAGTGCCGCACCGAATGTGTGGGCACCCCCGCGCTGACACGGGGGTGACCCACCACTGCCCTCCTGGAGACCAGACCGTCGTCAGGAGACCCAGCCCCGGGCGGCGCGGGCACAGCCCCTGTCGCGGCCGGCAGCAGGGAGGAGCCCGCGGTGGCGCCCGCTGGCTGAGGAAGGGCGGGGGCGGACACAGGAAGGCTTCGGGCCAGGGACGCGCGACACGGAGCTGCACTGTGCCAGGGAGTGTCTGGTTTGCAGGGCAGCGAGGACAGAAAAGTGCCTCGACGTCATCTTTTAAAGCCAACATTTGCCCGTGAACTTAGGAAGCCAGAGGGAAGGGGTGTCCCTGCAGGGCCAGGTTACCTATGAATAAACAGCAGGAAATGAAAAACGACATCCCTGGTTTTTCCGGGAAGACTCTGGCCCTCCCCGCCCCGGGGAGGCACGGGCTTTCCTGACTCCGTGCTCCCGCAGCATCCCCGGCAGACCTCTTCGAGCCCGGGGCCCGGTCCTGCGTGCCTCTCGTTACCTGCCCGCCGTCCCCACCGGCCGCCGTCCTCTCGGCCAGAGCCTGCCGCAGCCAGGTGTCCGGAATGCCGGCTGAATGGGTGAGCCCCGTGCCGGAGGCCCGCGTGGGGGAGGGTAGCACTTTTCCAGACCAGAGGAAGAAGAAGGGAGAAGGCTCGGGCAGGAGCAAAGGCGTGGAGGCACCAGAGGGCCCAGAAATTGGGAGAAGTTCAGTGGATGAAGCCCGAAGCCCGAAGTGTGAAAAGGTGAATCGGGACAAGATGCCGTCATTCGTAGAAGATGTCAGTGACCCAGCGTAGACCCTCCAGAGGCTTTTGGTGCCTTGTCCTGCAGTGGGGACATGAGTCAGGGATCAGAGCAGATTCGAAGCTTCCACAACCTTCCACAACCACATCTAAGTGTAACTAAGTTCCCCAAGAAATCCGGCCATAGGCAGCGTCCGTGGGATGGGAACGGGCACGGAAGAGAGGAACGGCCCCCGGCAGCCGGAACCACCGGAAACCAAGGCTACAACAGGGGGGTTAAAGAGTCAACAGGAGGGAGGAGAGAGCCCTCAAAAGTAGAATAAGATGGTAAATAGGAACGAACAAGAGACGTTAAGGAAACGGGGGACCGTCCTCTGACCACGGTGCCTTCCAGACGAAGCAGGGATTTGACAGAGGGTCAGAGAAATAGGGACGTCCTCCACCGTTAAAGGGCAGCCCTTTCCAGCCCTCAGAGTTTTTCGCACAAGTCGGTGTAGCCCGTGACCGCGAGATTCCAAGCACAGGGTTCGAACCCCGGGAGCTGGACCTCGCGGTCACGGGGAGATGCGGGAAGGCGAGAGCGGCCCCGGGGCCGGGAAGCTAGCTCCTGGAAGAGGAGCAGCAGGAAGCAGGGACCTCTCACCGGCCCTTCACAGACTAACCGCCAACGGGGTGAACCTGCTCTCGTGCCTTCCTAAGGGTTTTCACGCACAGAATCAGGGAAAGGAAACTTTTCAAAGACAGTGAATCCTTGTAAGGGACGTAGACCAGTGCTCGACCCATGAAAGGGCTGTGTTCTCAGCCTGGCGTGGGGAAACGTCCCCCTGCAGAAGGTCAAGGGCCAGGCTAGGCGGCGGCCATGGCCAACAGGAAGCGTCCTCGGTGGTGGGCGTGTGCGGTCGCAGGGAGCGAGGGCAGAAGGTCATGTGGACGCGGTGGCGGTGCTCTCAGAGAGGAGGGGGCCGTGGTGCAAGGAGGGCCTGCGCCGACACGAGAATGCCCCCTAAGTGTGTGGGATGCTGCTCTCCCAGCTCTTAGTGACCCCGGGGGAGGGAGATCAGGGGACTGGAGGGACCACCCATCCCTTCCCTCGGCCTGTTTCCAGTTTCCAGAGGGGCCAAGTGGATTCCAGGAACGGGAACCACTGCCCCGGGTGGGCACAGCCGTGGTGCCGGGGGGAGAGCTTCCCAGGGGCCTCCGTGCTCCCGGACCAGTGCAGGGAGGTCCCCCGAGGTCTCCACCCCGCCTCACTCTTGGGGGCAGCGGCCGCCTCATAGAGAAAGCCCAGCAATTCTGAGAGCCATAATGTGTGATAAATCCCAATATTTCTGCCATTAAACAATAGCGTCACGAGGGCTGAATTGCCACCTGCAATGAGTAAATTAAATATTGACGATTTCATTGACTGTTAGATTTAATTTGGAGTCATCTTGCTGCGGCCGTAATGGGGCTGGAGATGACTTACTATTTAATCCCGGCTGTCATCCCTGTTAAGGGCTGAGTGATGAGGAAAAGATGTACTCATCCGGGTGAACAAGTCCGGACTCGGGCGTCTGCCCCGTAAATCTGGAGCCCGAGTGGCGGGGGCCACCCCCGCCCCCAGCAGCCTTACCTCCTCCTCCAGGCAGGACTGAGAAACTCCTTCTTCCTCCCTGGAGACCTGCCCTCACTTTGTTTCCCCGAGGGGAAGCCGGGATCTCCCACTGGAGGCCGCTCGTAGGGACCGGGAGCCTCGGCTTTGTGCCCTGGGGGCGGAGATGCTCCGCACCCTTCCTTGCGGGCTGGTGGCTGGGCTCCTTGGGGACGGAGGGGACGCCGAGCCCCAGACGGCACGGGCGGGGCTCATCACATAGCTGTCAAGGAACTTGGCGAATTTCGGTCGCTCTCCTTGGCTGCAACGTTACAAGTGGAGCTGAGCGCTGGCCTGGGGGCCACACCCCATCCTGAGCCCCTTCCTGGATCGGCCCACTTACCGGTCACAACCAGCGACCTGTGAGCATCGTCGTGATCACCCAGGTGCAGAAGGGAAGCCCGCAGTGGTTCAGGGTCCCACAGCCGAGGAGGGGTGACCCGGAGTCTGAGCCCGTGGCCAGTGCTCGGCCCGGGATGGTGCCGCCAGCCCCCGCCCACTCGGGGCTGCCCCCGCTGGGTCACTGGGCGGGGACCCCCTTGCTTACTCTGGGCTCGGCTGGCCCTTGGCTGCTGGGAAGATAGCGCCATCCTGCCTGCCCGCCCCACAGCGCTGCTGTCCCCGTTTGCCCCGTCTCACGCCTCCTGGCCTTGGACCTTCCTTCCCTCCCCCTGCACGGAGAGCCCTGCTCCATCTGTCGGGGTCTGCCCCTTCCTTCCGAGCCAGCTTCTGTGATGTGGATGCTTACTTCTCAGTTACCCCGAGGACCCGCGTTGCTCAAGGGAGGCCAGATGGATGTTCCAGAGAAGCAGGGGGAGATGGGGCGGAAGATGGGGAAGTCGAGGCAGGACTTCACGCAGAGATCCACGCCCCGGGACTCAGGTGGGCTGGGCCGGCGCCCGGTGGTCCTGGCCCGCAGAAGCTGGGCTCGGGGGTGGGTGGCGGGTCGCCCTGTGCCTTCCCAGTGTGGCTCTGAGCACCTTCCCGACGTGGGCACCCGGACGAGAGAGAATTCAGGAAGAGGTTCAGACAAAAGACGCCTAGCATCTCTGAGACAAAGACGCGTGGGCCCAGAGCGGGAAGGGAGCCCTGTATCCTGGTGGCCGTGGATTCCTTCAGGCGGCTTAAGGTACTGAACAGGTGCTGGGTGTTCACAGAAATATTTTCTGAGCGGATTTGCAAAAAAAAAAAAAAAAAAGGAACTATAGCTTCTCAGTGCAGTCGGGTGGGCTGTGACCCAGACACGTGGACCCCTTCATGGGCCGAGGACCGCTGGGGGTCGCACCCCATTGCAGTGGGGTCCTGAGCTGGAGGAGGCTTCCTGGGAGCCGGAGGACACAGCCTGACCCCTGGGAGGAGCGAAGATGCAGGGAGGGAGGCTTCGGGGGGCGGCCCCTGCTGATGAAAGAGGGGGCACCTTCTGATCCTTGGTTCCCAATCAAATGGGGCTAGAAGCTTCGGACTCCCAACCCACACACCTGGGAGCTGTGGGTCTCAGGAGGAGGGCTGGGGGCCTCTGGGCAGGAGGGGGGGTCTCCACGTTAACAGGGGCCCCCTTCTGGCTCCCCCACCATGAGCGGAGAAGAGAAAACACTCAGGGGTGTTGGCGATGTTCAAGGAGCCATGCCGGGGCTGGGATGATGTCGTGTGCAGAGAGCCTAATTAGTGAATTAGAACAGGAAAAATAAAATGAAAGAGAACGTGGGGAATGAGAAGTGATCACAGCAGACAAGCCCTGTGGGGCCGGGACCTGTTGGGTCCGCGGGAGACTGAGGGATGGTGGGGGCGGTGTGGGCACGAGGCTGCAGAGACCTTCGGAGTGTTGCAGGTTACAGTTCCAGGCTGACGTTCCCAGTGGCTGGAACTTCTGCTTCAAACGTGACAAGCTGGGAAGCCACACTCAGACGAGCAAGCGCCTTCCGTCCCAGTCCAGTGTACGATCAGGTCCTCGAGAGCGTCTCTGCCGGGCCGGGGCCCTCCGTGTCCGCGTGGAGGGTGCAGTGGGGTCCTTCCCCTCTGGCTCCGTGTGCCCGAAGCCGGGAAGGGGCAGCTCAGGGCTGGAGCCCGCCCCACGGCCCCCTGCCCTCCCTGGGCTGCTAGAGAGGAAACCCCAGGGGCTCCGGAATGGGAGGAGCTAGGTCAGTAGGATGAGCGCCCACTGCTCAACTTTTATGTGGGCTGCCTCGGGGTGGGAGGGTCCTCGAGGAACGATCAAATGAGTGACTTGGGCCAGGGGAGGAAGAGAGGGATCCTGGCAGAGGGCACAGCGCAGGTGACTCGGGGGCTGCCTCTTCCCCATCTTGTTGCTGGGACCCGGAGAGTTCTGCTCGCAGTGGGACCGTCAGCCCTCCACGGAGCCCCAAGAGTGCAGTGTGTCCAGCCCGCCCCAGCTGGTGCCTGCCCACGGCTGCCTGCTTACACGCCCCCATCCTGCCCCGGTATGTGGGGGGAACCCTGTCAGGTGCTGGGGATGAGGGGATCCTAGGATGCCCCCATTTCTGCCTATCCCCCCAACTCAAGCCCGCTCAGAGGCCCAGGGGCAGGGAGACACGCGCCCAGCTGTTGGCCGCTGGCCTGGGGACTCCCACGTTCCTCGCAGAGCCGCAGAACTCTGGCTCCCTACTCGGGGACGGGAGGGGCTCAGATCCAAGGCTTGGTCTGCCTGGGAAGCCCCTAGACCTCATGTTATTTGGCCAGAGTTAAGTCGCCCCATTTCATAGAGGACCCAGTGGGACCCAAGTCAGAAACAGTATAAAATCGGGAGGCGCGTGGCTGGCTCAGTCAGTAGAGCGCGTGACTCTCGATCTCGGGGTCGTGAGTTCAGACCCCACGTTGGGCATGGAGGCTGCTTAAAAAAAGTTGTCAAATAATTCGCACGTGAACTCGAGCTTGATAAAACCCAGTGTTTCTGCAGCACCCCCAGTGCAGGAGGGCTCTCCCTCCGTATGTTATGTCAGCATCATCCCCAGCAATTGACGAGAAATTACAGCAGGACAAGGGAGAGCGTGGATCTTAACCACCGTCTAGACTTGGCCCCTCATGCCTGAGTCTCCTGCGACCCTGCGAGGACGGAGGAGAGGACCGAGGCTCAGGTGGGGTTCGGACCGAGCGAGGGGCACGCCGGAGCCCGGCTCCCTGCCCGCCGGCAGAGCCTGGACGCCCCCGTTCCCCCGCGACCCTCTTCCACGTCCACGGCTCTATTTTTCATCTTCGAGCACGCCTGTGAGGGGGGCTGTGCGCGGCGTTGGTCATCTCTGGCGTCATTTGCTCACTCATCGGGAGCTCGGTCTTGCTCCCGGGCCCCGAGGACGCGCTCCCCAAGCACGCGTCCCCATTCGAGGTCCTGAGGTTCCCTGCCGCGTGGGTCCGGGTGGTAGAACCAGCGTGCGCCAGCCGAGCCCGATGTCGGTCAGCTTGCTGGTGGGCGTCCGTCTCGGGACCGTCAGCACACGTCCCGGCTCTGCTGTTGCCTGTCCCTGTCCCTGTCCAAAAGTGCTATTGGTGGCCTTGCTTTGGTCAGGGCCTTTAAGGGACGGGGGAGGTGGATGGGAGAGGCACATGGCGGGGTGGGCCGGAGTCGTGGCCCTCCCGGAGCGAGCATGCAGCCCCGAGGAGCCCGTGCCTCATGCCACCAAGCCTGGAAATGGGATGCACACGGGGACGAAGCTTGTTTCCTCACCTTCTCTTGAAGGGACGTGGCTTCCAGCTTCTGCCTGGACTGCATTTAACCGCCCGGGGGCTCAGTCAGTCGGGCATCTGACTCAGCTCAGGTCATGATCTCAGGGTCATGAGATCGAGCCCCACATCGGGCTCCACACTCAGCAGGGAATCTGCTGGAGTCTCCCTCTCCCTCTGTGCGTCCCCCTGCTTGCGTGTGTTGTTTCTCTCTCTCTCAAATAAATAAATCTTTAAAAGAAATTTAAAAAGCTTTATTTATTTATTTGAGAGAGAGAGAAACAGCGAGAGAGGGAACACAAGCAGGGGGAGTGGGAGAGGGGGAAGCAGGCTCCCCACCGAGCAGGGAGCCCGATGCAGGGCTCGATCCCAGGACCCTGGGATCATGACCTGAGCAGAAGGCAGAGGCTTACCTGACGGAGCCACGGCCACTTAGGCGCCCCACCCCCCCATTTTTTTTAAAGCTTTAACAGCCGAATTATGCAGGGGTAGCTGAAGCTGCAGGACAGCAGTCCGTCCATGGTCCCCAGGGCATCCCGCAACCTGCGTCCCGCTTGAGTCTGACCAGCGGGGGGTGATGGAATTCCCATTTCGCAGATGAGAAACTGAGGCTCACGGGGCTCAGCATGTTACGGCGGATGAATGGCGAGTAAGGAGGCAGAGGACTGGCAGCTGGTGAAGCCGTTTCCCGACTCCAAGCCCAGTGCTCTTCCTTCGCTCGGGTTCGAGTGCACCGTCTTCTGGAGGTGTCAAGGCCAAAGGGCAGAAGACATTTTCTTGAGCCCCTACCGTGCACTGGGCACCGAGGGTTGGCCTTCAGGTGAGACGGATTTGGCCCCCCAGACGCGGGCTGGAATGCGGGGGGCGGGGTGTCCTTGGCGCCCAGGAACCTGCACGGACCAGGGGCGCGGCTGGGCTGGATGCGGAACCCAGCACTGAGCCTCTCTCTGCCCCAGGTGGCAGCTGTCACGTGTGTCCCTGCACATGGGGACCGAACCCTGTCACTTGATGGAATGTTAGGTTTCCAGAGAAGGGGCTTGGAGAGGGCACAGCGGTCACGGTGCGTGCCGGGGTTGCAGACGGCATGGGGGGCGTGCAGGAACCCCGGAGCTGGCGGGGGACGTGGGAGCCCAGACCAGCCTGGGGCAGCCGGGCCTCCTGCCCTCGAGCGGCACCTTTCCCAGAGCCCCACACACTTCCTCTCAGCCTCCAGGTCCTGAACCTACCCAGGCACACCCCCAGGGGCAGACCTGGTCCTGCGTGAAACGAAACAGGAGGGTCTGTCTGTCTCTGCCAGGAGCCGGGGCTTAATCTGTCCCAGGGATTCTCACGCTGCTGTCGCAGTCAAGCTAGGTAGACCTCTGGGTGCGGGTGACCCCCACCCCCTCACTGTGCGCTGCCGGGGGACAGACACGGGGACCTGTCTGGTTCGGCCCCGGTCTCCAGGCTTCCGGGCAGAGAGCCTGCTGGGCGGGAGGCCCGCAGGCAGGATTGCACCTGTAGGGGAAGGACAGGGGAGGGATGGAGTGGGTGTGAGGGCCCGGCTGCCGCGTGGTCAGGGCTCTCCCTGGGCAGGAACTTGCTCTGGATCTTTGCTCCGGCTCTGACAGGCCTGGGCCCCGGCTCCTGGGCCCCCGGCCCACCCTTCCACCCCTGCCTCTGCCTCCGGCTTGTGTCCCGAGGTTCTGGGATCCTTCCTCCCTTTCTGAGTCAGACCCACCACGCTGGACCTTGGGGATCCGCCCCTGCAGCCCCACCCCTGTCGTGCAAATGGGGAAACTGAGGTCCAGCTGGGTCAGAGGGTCTGCAGGCCCCCTCTGCACCCCCGCCTCCTGGGTGTTCTCCGGAGATGTCCTGTGACGTCCTGGGGTGCGTGGGTGCTCCTGCCCTCCACGTGGCTCCCCTGCGTCCTTCGGGCCTCGCTCGAGCTGCAGGGGCCCTGCTGTGACCCCGAGCCTTTGACCTTTGTTCTCTGGGCCCTGTGCCTCTTAGAACAGAGCATGCTCGGTCTCTGTGGCCAGCCTGCCTGATTGTGACCCGGCTCCTGCCACCTCCCGGCCTGGGCAGGTCGTTTAAGTGTCACGGGGATGCGAAGAGTCATCTTCTCATAGGCTCATCCAGGGAATGAATTAGCCATGCCCATCAGGGGCCGTGGCCAGCGTGCCTGGTATCCTGGTAGCGGTTCTCGCCCCTAGGGCTCTGGTTTCGGGGACCGGGGCCGAGGGTGCCCCCCCAGGTCCTGCCATGGCTCAGGAAGCCCACAGGGTTCATCTGCTGCCCATCGACTACTGCCCGGGGGCCTGACTCTGTGTCCCCCATTCCCGTGGCCAGGCTTGAGGTGACCCGGGCCCTGGATCAGCTGCCTTTTTCCTGAGTCTCGCTGGGAACGGGGGGATGTGCCCTCGGGGTTGCTGGCCCAGATGCAGGGCCTGGGCCTGATGTCCGAGATCCTTCCGGCCCGGTCTTGCTGGGCTCCAGCCCTCCAAGGGCACCCCTCCTAGCCAGGCCTTTGCCCCTGCAGGGCACCCTCCTCGGTCCTGGTGCAGCTCACTCTCCTCCTGTGGGACACGCTCCCTCTGCACCCACAGGCTGAGGGCGGATGGGTCTGTACCCCACTGAACCCCGAGCCCCTGGAGGGTGGGAGCTGCTTCCCATTCACCGCTGCTTCCCTGAGCCTGGAAGGAAACGCAGCCGGGGTGGGGCGGGGACGTTGTCGGCCGTCTGTGATCTCTCTACTTGTTCCACAAATACCTGTCGAAACTTTGCAACTCAAACAAGCTGGGATGTTCTGAAATGAGTTTAGTCTTTAAAAATTAAATTCCATGAAAGGACCGTAAGCTGGCCACCGCCTGGGCTTTGCAGGCGGGGCGGGGTGCCCCCCACCCCATGCTTGCCTCCTTCTGCCCACGGTGGACCTCAAGTCCTCCTCTGCCCCAAACCCTGGAGGCGGCGGCGCTGGTCAGTCCTGCCCCACCTGGCCTGGCTGGACCTTGCAAGCCGGAGGGGGAGTCCTGGGACTGCTCTGTGCCCCCTTAGCCCCGAGGATGTGTGGGGGTTCCGTCTGTCCCTGCCCGGGCCCCCTGCCCAACACTGTCCCTTCCCGAGTGCTGCTCTGTCCTCGTTTTACCCTGCGCACTTCAGGGGACTCCAGGGCACCTCCCTTCTGCACCAGGACAGGCTTGGATGCACTCGGGGGTCTCTGGCCAAGGGCAGCCCCCCTTTCCCCCTGGGTCTCTCTGAGGACCGAAGGGATAGGCTTCCTCCGTCCCCCTGCTGTGTCCTGGCCCCCCGGTGTGTGCAGGGATGGTGTGATATAGAGGGTTCCGTCCCAACTCCACCCAGAGAGCCGAGCCCCGGCACCCCGGCCTCCTCCCTGCTCCTTCCGGCGGTCCCGCATGACTTGGGACCCCAAAGCCTGAAATTAAAACAACCCTCCATCCCATTGGGCCCTGCTGCTCAGCGCAGCCTCGTTACTCGGGCTTGTTAACGGAGAATACAGCGCTGGACCACATGCCCCTCAAGTCACGGGGCAGGCGGGCCGGCGAACAGCGCTAATGCCGCCGATCAGAGCTGGGGTCCGGCGGGTGCGCGCAGGCGCCGTGTGGGCTCGTGGGGCTATTCGGGGCTGGGGTTGGGGTTTCGGGTGTGGAGGTAGTCAGGTTGATCGGAGGGAGAGGAGCAGGCCGCCCAGATCGAGGGCCAAGAGCAGGGCCGGATGATTTCCTACTGATCTGAACGCTCCGTGCCTGGCAGGGGCGGCAGTGTTTTAAGCACATCTGCCTTTTACCTTCACTGTCCCCTTTTACACACGGAGAAGCCCAGAGGCTTGCCTCCCGTCCCGACCCCATATCCCGGCTGCCAGTTTCTTGGGGACGGGGACTTACCTTTCTCTTATCTGTGTCCCCACCACCTAACTCTGGGCATGCTAGGTGTCTGTGACCGCGTCTCTCTCCTGCTCAGTCTGCCCCCCACCCCCAGTGCCCCAGCAGATCTCCATGCTTCTTGCTCCTGTCTCATGTCCCCCTGCCCGCCGCCTGCCGTCCCTCCTCTGTGGCCTCCCTGCCTCCAGCGGTACAACCTATCGCCCATCCCGCATCCTGAGCTGTACCGTGAGAGCCCCACTCACATCCCCCCAAGTCTCTGTCCACAACCCCCCAGCCTCCGCAGCCTCAGTCCCTGCTGTGTCTCAGCCCATCCCCTGGCCTGTCATCCCCTAGTCTCCTGGGCACCCCTCTGTGTCCTCACCTATGAAATGCTGGCCCAGCGTCTCCATCACCTTCCCCTTGGGGCCCACTGAGTTCTACACGCCAGCCCCGGCTGAGCCTCTCCTAGGTCTGGGGGAAGGCAGGACGCCACCCTGGCTCAGGGTCCCGCCTGTGGGTCTGCTGGCTGCAGAGGCCACATGCACCCAGCCCAGAGCCACGTGGGGTCGAGGGAAGGGCCCCCCGATCTCTGCAGCTCGGGTGCTTCCCGTGCTGATCGGAGACGTGGGATCAGAAGTCTTCAAAGCCCTGTCGGTAATCAGTGAGGCCAGCGTGTGTTTTATCTACATGAATGGCTCCTAGAGATTCCCTCCGACCTGCTCCAGATCCCGTTCCCAGGGGCGGATTCCTTCCTTGAGACGGCACCTTGCTTTTTAGGCCCTCACCGATGTAACTACAAACATCGATTGCACTCCAAACGCAGCCGTGAAGCCTCTAAAATGGGAGAGGGGTGGCCTGCACTCCAGCTGCCCCTGTTTTCTTTGCTCTCTGGGGGGGTCGGAGCTGCAGTCCTTGCCCTGTTTTAGACATACAGCTTTCCCCTTGGAAATATAATTTACATACATTGAAACACAGATCTTAATTGTACCGCGCGACGAGTTTCGACGGTGGTGTACACCCAAGTAACTTGCACCCCCCTCGGGATCCAGAACATTTCCAGCACCTCGGAGAGTTCCCTCATGCACCTGCCTGCTGGCTCTCCCCGCCGGGGGCCCCTCTCCTGACTGCCCTCCCCCGACGCGTCCGCCTGTCCCCCCGTACATGGCCCCCCTGTCTTGCTCCGTCCACTCTGCTCTGCTCCAGAACTCCTCCACGATGCAGGGGTCCCTGCCCTTGACTCCCGGGCGTGGCCGAGGGACAACCCATACGACGCGGGTCTACCGCCACCGGTTGGCCCGTTCAGCAATGGACGGACGTGTGAGTTGGTCTCACGTCCTGGCAGTTATGAATAAAGCTGCTCCGAACATTTGTGCGCACGGCGTTCTGAGGACACGTTTTCATCTCTCGTGTCCATCCCTGGGAGTGAAATTGCCAGCACCTAGGGCACAGGTGTGTTTAATTTTGTAAGAAAGCACCCAACTGGGGGCGGGGGGCGCCCCCCTCCCGCTCCCCTGCGGCTCCGGCTTGCTCGGCAGACTTCCCGGCCCCCTGCGTCAGTGCCTCGGTCCCTGGCGGCCTTGCCCCTCTGTGCACCTGTGCTCAGCCCAGGTGCAGAGGTTCCCCTCCTCGCTGCCCATCCTTCCTCCCTGGAACTTGGTCTTTCAAGGTTCCCTCGTGTCCACCACTCGTCTCTAGTCCCTTGGAAGACTGGCTTCTTATTCTGAGTGTGTCTTCTTGTTACCGCGGAGCACAGGGTCGTTCACCCTTTTGCTTCCGTGTTAGAAGCGGACATCCGCGGCTCTTGTCTTGGACTATCCCATAGAATAGCTCTATCCACGGGAAGTATAATGGGAGCCACGTGGGTGATCTCATATCTTCTAGAAGCCTAGTAACCAGGATGTCCAAAACATTATGCTTTTGACATGTAACTAATTTTTTCAAATATCAAAGAGACGCTTTACCTTTTTCATCCTAAGCCTTCGAAATCTCCTGGGTATCTTACGTGGACAGCGAATCTCAGTGACACCGGCCACATTTCACGAGCTCACCAGCAGCAGGTGGCTGGCAGTCCGGCCCTTGGAGGTGGCTTTGCAGCTGTGGAGAGCCGAGTCCAGATCTCAGCTCGGCCTCTGCCTCGCTGTGTGACTGAACAAGCCCCTTGGCCTCTGCGTGCCTTGGTTTCCTCATCTGTGAAATGGGATTCGGCTCTAGATTGTGGTGGACAGGACGTTCCGGGGCAGCGTCTCCCCGTCTTGGGGCTTATTTCTTGGCAGGACGTCTCAGGGACCTGGGGTAGAAGGGTTGTGGGGGGGAAGGGACCCTCTGAGTATTGAGAAGTGGGGTGCCATGGCCTGGAGCGTGGTTGGCACAGCAGGGGTCTCTGCAGGGAGCAGCCTCAAACCGGGTTGGCAGCTAGTACCTTCCCTGTCCCCGGAGCCCAGCAACGCCCCTGCCCCTGGCGGGGACTCCGCAGGGAGGAGCCTTCCGGGGGCACGTGGGATGGGGGTGACGAGCCAGCCACTGCTTTCCCGATGGAGACTTCGGCCCGTGCATCCCAGCAGTGAAGACGGCAGCGTGCTGCTTTACTCCTGAGAGGTGCCCTCCCCTATATTTAGCCTGTAAGGATTTCCCCCCTCCCTTAGTACATTTAACTGAAAACGTAAAACTTATTTTCAACACAGTATTTATTTCCAGCCAGATGTGCCGTTTCTTCTAAAAATACTGCAGCAGAGAGAACAGAATGTTGAGTGTCTCAGGGGGCAGCGGGTCATGGTCACACCGTCGCCAGGCAGAGCCCCACGGGTCACTGGGCCCAGCTCAGGGCAGGCTCTACTCGAGGCCTGGGCGTCCGTGACAGGGCAGGAGACCCCCCTTCTAGAGCGGACCATCTTACATTCCTGCTCTCACCGGTCGGTCCACCGCCCCCTGAAGCCGCCAGCAGCATCCCGGTTTCATAGAGCAGCCTCTATGAAAGCAGGTTTGGGGTGGCCTCCCCGAAGTCACAGCTGCCTGAGGCCGTGTTGTCCTCCCTCTCGTGGCTGCTCCCTTTTTCTCGGGGATGCTAGGCTCTGGGTGTGTGTCACGTGCTTCTCTTTGGGCTGTCTGAGCAGCCCAGTGTGGGCCAGTTAAGTGTCCCTGTCTTACAGGCGATGCTTGAGTTGTGCAGGGGTTACGGCTGGCGGGCGGCAGGGCTGGGATCTGAGCCCAGGTCTCTGGGCGCTTTCCTGCAGCTCCCGCGGAGGCACCCGGGAGCGTGGGGGGTGGGGCGGGGTGACGGGGGCAGGAGTGACAGCGGGCTGGTCACCAGGACCGCTTGGAACCACCCCTGGCAGCTTCCACGTGTGGACATGAGGTTGGCATGTTTCGAAGCTCTGCTTTTAACTTGGCGAAGAGTAGATGTTGTGTTGTTGAGTCGAGTGTGTGTAGCCAGGCGTCAGATGTCCGAGGCCCCAGGAACTTGCCCAAGTGGACGTGACTGCCCTCACGTCCGCAGCCTAAGGCTGCGTGGGTCCCAGGCCGTGTTCTCCCCAGGACGCGTGACAGCCGGGGTGGCAACAAGAGCCAGCCCGGCGGTGATGCTCTGGCGCCCAGGGTAATGCCCTGCAGCCCCCGAGCAAGGGACAGGAGGGTCAGGAGGAGAGGCCACGGTCTCGGGTCACTCTGGTGGAGGCGGCACTGGGGTTGATTCCATTTGGCACGAGAGACCCCGGGACCCCTCCCCTCCTGCCACTCAGGGCCACGTGCCAGAATCCCCACCATGGCCGTCCCCTCCCGGATCCCCAGGTGCGGCCACTAAGTGTCACGGTCCCCCTCTGCCCTGCTCTGGACAGACTGGTGCTGGGACATACCTCTGAGGGGGCAGGGGTTTGGCTTATGTCGTCATTAAGCACCTTCTGTGCGTCGGGCACTGTGTTCCTCCGTCTTCCCCGGTCCCCCTGTGAGTCCGAGATGGCCCTGCTGAGCCCTTGGGGAAGCTGAGCTCCTCTCTGGGTGTCCTCGCTCCCTCCCCACCCCTCGCCCTCCTCCCAGCCTGGTCTCATCCTGCAGAGCCGGGTCAGGAGGGGGAGGGGGAGGGACTGGGTTGGGGGAGGACTGTGAACTTGAAGCCTGATGGCCCCTCCCAGGGTCCACCCCTGGTCCCCTCCCAACCATCTCTCACCAGCTGCCACCTGGGGCAGGGCCACTGCACCCCCTTACGTTTTCATTGTCCACACGTCCATCTGGGTCTTGATACTCGACTCCCAGAATCGGGGAGCCCAGCTAGACACGGAGTTACCGTAGCCACATCAGACCACACCCCATGCCCTTCCCTGGTGGCAGGCCCCTCCCATCCACCGCTGTCTGTGCTGGCCGAGGGGGCGCCGAGTGTGGACGGGCTCATGGACTGGGACCTCCAGATCTGAGTTCACGCCCAGGCCCAGCACCTGCTTAGAGCCCGTACCCACACACTCTGGGTGGGGGCCCTGCCGTGCTTACCTCTGCCCATGCGGGACACTGCTCCCCCAACTAGAATCCTGGTGGGAACGCATGGCCCTGCTTTGAGGGTCGCTCAGGAGTCCCTGGCTTGCTGGAAGGTCTGTATCTCGGTCTGGGTGGTGGTTACTTGGGTTTAGACGTTTGTTCCGTCCATTGGGCTGCACGCTGAGCTCTGCACCCACCCCTGTAAGTAGACTCGGTCTCCGTCTTATCCCCTGGGGCCCCCTTTTGGAAGCCAAGAGTGTCTGGGTCAGTGTCCGGGGGAGGCTTGCTCCTGGAGAGTTGGGGGGCACTTCCTGGGGCTCCGGGCCAATGTGTGTCCCTTAAATTAGCTTCTGGGACTAAGGAGGTGGCGGGATGAGGAGGCTGAGGCCAGTGGGGGTGCGCGCCCCCCCCCCCCCCCGGTCACATGTAGGAATTAGATTTCCTGACTGACTGTTTCTTCCCGAGGGCTGCAGGCCGGTGGGGAGAGCACTTCCACACTGGAAGCACCCCCCTCGGCGGCGTTCCGCGGTCACCGGGATTTGTTGGAAGACGCGGCGGCCTCCGGATCCGAGGGCCCAGATAGCTATTCCCGGCTGTCTTGCAAAGGAGCAGATGCAAATGCCCCACGTCCCAGATAGCCGGGGGCCTGAGGCCAAGGGGACAGTGGTCTGTAGGGACCAAGGCCCGGGGAAGGGCAGGCACCACCCATTTCGTGTTTCCCTCTGGCCTGGGGCCCCTGGGCCGCTCTCTTGGCAGCTCAGAGACAAGCCCCCGCCCAGCCCCCGCCTTCCCTCCTGCTTGCTCGAGGCAGGGTCCCAGGGGACTGATGAGAGGAAGGAGGGGTAGCCTGGGGCTCTTCCTGAAGACGCACCGGCCCTGTCCCTGGGTCCCCTGTGTGACAGGCCACCGCTGGCCCTCTCCAGGGCTGTAAGGCCACATCTTCGCCGGGGCCGGGCTCCTCCTTGAGGGGACGCCTGCAGTGGGGGGGGCAGCCTGCTCAGGTCGGGGTCCCCTCTAGCCCTGGGCTAGCATCCCAGGAAGCCCCTTCAGGAACAGGGTCTCCTGGCCGGCCAGGCAGGGGCCCCGGGCCGGGATCCTGTGGGCTTCTGCGCCTCAGTCCAGTGCCCTCTCAGAAATGACATTTCTTTCCCGGTTTGGGGGATGCGATGCGGCTGCTTTGGCTGCTCCCACAGACACCCCCACCCGTAGCGCAGGCACGGCTTCCGAGGCCGCCAGCCGTGGGGAAGTTTCCAGCACGCCCCCCCCTGCCCACACCTGTGGTTGCCAGGGCCTCGTGGCCGCCTTTTTTTGGCTTACCCTCCAGATCACAGCCCCCAGTCGTCAGTCCACGATGCCATTTAGAGAGTGTATTTCCTACTAAATAGCATAAAATTACACCCTTTCAAGTTAATGAAACCACTTTGCAACGTGGGCTGCTTAGAGTGGGTTTTAAATGTCAGCGCCGAGTAGCCGCTTGTGTTTTCTGGGGCTTTCCGATTAAGAACGGCCTCCCCAGGAAGGACCTCTGGGTTGGTTAAGTGGCCCTGGGCAGCCTGCCGAGGCTGGCCCGCTCGGTCAGGGTCACCGGGACCCAGTCGGGCGGGAGCCGCCTGTGTAGGACCGTACGGCTTCCCCCACGGCGCACTCGGTAAATGGGTTTGCTCGGAGGGCCATTGTGTGCGACATCCCCGGGTATGAGCTCCGGAAAATGTCTCCCTGTGGGGTGTGGAGAAGCCGGTTTCGGAAGAGCGTTCTTGCTTTAAAGACTGGTGTTTCGGTCTCCCGAGAGCCCGTTGGGCGGAGCTGCCGACTCCCGGGGGCTGCTGTGCGCCGGGGACGGACCACCTCCTAGACCCCAGGAGAGAACAGGGAGCCCAGGGCAGGGTCGGCAGGTGTGGGGCCTCTGGGCAAGAACCCCCCAACACGGCCCGTGCTGGGGGGAGAGCTAAACAGGTCTCTGTGCGGCCACGAGCTGCTCGGAAGCTCGGCCTGCCAGCAGGCAGTCACGTGGGAAGAGAGGAGAAGCACCCACAGCCTCCCGCCCGCCCCAGAGGACTCTGCCGTGGCCTGCCGTCCACGCCTTGCCAGCTGGCCTCAGGTCTGACCACCCAGAAGCCCCTTCCTGCCCTGGCTACACCATCCAAGAGCCCACAGGGGCCTATGGCTCCCCGTCACCCACAGCGGATGGCCAAGCTCCTGGGTGTGGCATTCAAGGCCTCCTCCTGGCCCTCCACTCCACCTTCACTACCCGTCTTTGGCTTTGTGGTCCGGCCCCCTGTGCTTAGAGCCCCTCGATACCCCTGCTTCTGGTGCCCTCCCCCTCCCACCACCTGCCTGCCCCTCCTGATTACCGTGCACTTACCGGGCTGCCCGCTTGAACATTCTGGTCCATCCTTCAAGGCCCAGCTCAGACAGCACCTCCTCCAGGAAGGCTTCCTACTTACCCTCTGCTCAGAGCCTTCTCTGCTTCCATTTGTGCTTATTTTTTTAACTACAGATACACAAAGGGAACTACAATAAATCTCCACATGGTTCCTGCCCAAAGGAATAAAGAGGCATTTTGTCACATGGGCTCTGATTGTTTTGTGAAGAGGTGAAACACGCAGAAGAAGTAGGCGTCCTCCGCGCTCCCCCCTCCCTCCCTCCCCCCACTGGGCGAGGGCAGCCACATCATGAATCGGTTTTGCGCGTTTACCGTGTATCAGCAAACCTCACAGCTGGGTGGTGCTTGCTGGCCGTGAACGGTACCGGGTGGCGGCTAGCCCTTGTGGGTGTCACCCGGGCCATGTCCCCAGGCGCTGTGGTGACCCGTGTGCTTCTGGCTTACCGCTCTGGCCGCTGGGAGCCAGAGAATGTTCTCATTGGGAGGACGGGAGAGCAGCCCCCTCCTCGGCCGGTGGACAGTCAGATGCTGTCCTGAAGCCACTCCCATCTGGGTCTGCGGCACGTGGGCGCGCGTGGCCCGGCGGGTGTGTCCACAAGGGGAACCGCAGACCTGGGCACGCGTGTCTTTGCTTCATTGGGCAGCCGCATTGCCGCGGTCTGCACGCCGGCCTCTCCCTCTCTTCCTTCTTGCCTTGGTGGGTGGACATAGGATGCGTTTGTGACGAAGAGTTATTGGGATGATTCACGCCTCCTCCCGTGCCCTCTAGTCCTTTGAGCAGAGAGGGCGGCTCCTGCTCCCCTTGCTTCAGACAGGGGGCGAGGGGGACACTTGTCAGGACCCAGGCCAGCAGGGGGATGAGGTTTGCACGCAGGCTGGCCGGCCCCGACGGGTGCCCGCGGCTCCGGGGTGGGTGCCCAGTCCAGGTGTGGACCTAGACGCCGAGCTCTGGGTGGAGCAGGGACCCCCAGGGCCGGGCAGCGAAAACAGGTGTGCATTTCCTTGGGTTTTCACACGACCCCCAGTGGGCCCTGAGGGCGCGTGGATCCAGGCAGGTGAGCCCCAGGGGAGCTCCTGGGCCTGGGCCCACAGTGCTGGCCGGATCCCAGCCACCGCGGGGCGGAGGGCTGTGGGGGGCCCCCCCCGACCCCGGCTCCGCCGTTCCCGCCTTTGGAACACGTCGGGTCAAATAAGGAGAGGGACAGTCACGTGCTTTAGAAACACTTGTCTGTGCACTGTGGCCTCCTTCCGCGAGGCCACTGCTCCTGTCGTGAATTCCGAGGTCCTTAAGGGTCAGCCTGTGACCCGGCCTCGTCTTGGTCCCCTTCACAGGGTCACTTTCCGTTCTGGTCACTGACCACACCATGGGCACAGAGCTGTGTCACCCGGCCCGGACCTGTGCCAGCTGTCCCTCCTGCTCCCTGTCCCTCCTGTCGCTGAAGCGGCCTGAGGGAGGGGCTCACCGTGACCCGGCGCCCGCTGCACCACCCCTGCGTCGAGGGAGAGGAGGGGGGAGGGGTTGGGAGAGGAGGTTCCACTGACTTGTCCCCCATGCCCTGGGGGCCATGGCGGGCAGGCAGGGCCTGGCTTGAGGTGCGCCATGGTTGTCCTCTCCTGTCCTGGAGGTGGGTCGGCCCCCATGGTGGGTTGCTGTCTCCTTCAGGGACACATTTACATGGCCTGGATGGGGTGACCTCAAATCCCCTTTGGCCCCACTGAGAGGGCAGCTCTGTGAGGCCCGGAGTCATTCTGGGCGCAGGACCCAGAACCCAGGCCCGGGGGGCGGGGGGCGGGGTGGCAGGCCCACCACGATAGTGCGACTCTGGGTGGCCATGACTGCAGGGGTGAAGGAAGAGCCCCCTGTCCGTCGGCGGCTTCCTGAGCACCGCTGGCAGGGTCCCCGGGTTGGCCCCTGGAGGCCTGAGACCCTCCCTGTTTCATGACAGACCTCACCCACCTTCACCACGCTCCCGCTCGGGCCACGACGTGGGCTGGAGACCCTGGAAGCTGCCCTCCCCGCAGGGACGCAGAGAGGCGCAAGCCAGGCCCGAACCGTCAGGTCAGGGGCCGGGGTGGGAGCAGCCGTTGTGAGGCCGGGCCCTCACCCGGTTCCCGGGGCCACACACTGCTGGTGTCAGAGCCGCTGTGTCCCCAGCACGCGGACGGCCAGCTGTGACACCTGTGTGGCCGCGTTGGAGCTACTCCGAGGTGCCCCGGGGACTCCACTGACACAGGAAAAATTTGAAGTTATCTCTGACTTTTATGGCCCTTTTTTTCCTATTAAGATGCTTAGAGCGGTAAGTGTAGTCATAAGGAGCTCGTTTATCTTGACGCGAGTGTGGCCGTAGACGGCGTGGTGCTCGTGAAGGAGCCACCGAGGTGATGTTTCTGCTGGCATCGATAAATTCAGACGTGGAGCGGAAAGGTCAGCCCCTGCCAGAGAAAATGTCTTTTCAGCTTGTTAATTAAAGCTTTCTAAGGATGTGGAAGAACGCGCTCTGGGGGCAGACCTCAGAGGGAGGCGAGTAGGCGGGGCTGGGAGGGGGCCCCCGAAGCCTGGCGCAGGGGGCAGCAGGTGGTGGCGGCAGGTGACCCCGGTGTTCCGGGACGAAACCCACCGTTCCCGGCAGCGGGAGGCGGAGGGACCCGGCTCGGCAGCCCCGTTGGTTAGCAGGCTCCTCCTAAAAGCCCGGGATGTCAGGCTTTGACCCGGGAGCCATCCCGTCTTTGGGGCCCCTCCCGACGCCCTGGCACAGAGGGACCCGACACACCGTAGCTCGGTCAGGCACCCCGAGCTCACCCCCGGCAGCAGTATGCACGCCGCCGCCGTCAGGTTGGGGTACAGTCCGGCGGCGTTTTCACTGGTGGAGCCAGCAGGCGAAGGCTGTTTGTTCTGTGGGCGGCCCCCAGGCGTCTGGGGCACTTTGTGTCTCTTGATGCAGAGAATAAGGTCAGCGAAGCTACCCCCCATCTTTCCCTCTCCGCCCCTACCCATCCTGACCTCGGGGCCTCTGCCTCCAGCGGCTTCCGTCCACCCAAGTCTCTCTGGGTCCCCGCCCTTCTGCTCCCTGATGGTAAATTTCTAGGGCCCACGGACGGAAGTCCACTAACACAGGAGAGAGTGCCGAGCGCTGACCAGGAATGCAGGCTTCGAGCCCACAGGGCGCATGGACAGAGAGCCAAAGGGGTGCCCAGAGAGAGATGCGTGCTCCAAAGTGGACACCCAGAGGCACGAAAGGCTGATGCACAGTGACACCCCCAAAGTAGACGTGCCGCAGCGCTCAGTGCCCATCTGGAAGGGCTGCCTCGCCCCTCCCAGGCTGGCGGCCTCTGGAGGGCTTGTAGGGGGGCATTCGAGCCGGCGGAGTTCTCAGGGAAAGTCGGTGGGCACCCGTCCTCTGGCTCCTGTCGGTGATGGCTGTGTACCTGCCTGGCGGTTCTGCGGCCCGGGACCTTCTGGCCGGCCCCCATCTCCGCAGGCGTCCCGTGCTCCCCGGAGACCACACTGCTTCGTTCCCCGATGACAGCAGCACCCGTGTGGGTCTCTGATGCAGATCCTGCGAGAGGGACAGGCCAGCTTCCTCTCTGCCTGTGGTCCCCAGGTTGGCAGAATGTCCTGAAGGCTTGTGAATCAGACGGGGCTCTGTGCCTGCCTCCGCCTGGGCGCGCCTGAGCCGGCATCCGACGGGGATGCTGGATTGCCGCAGGCCTGGGCCGGGGAGGGCAGAACCTTCTACCCTCGCCCCCTTGCAGAAGGTGGAGCAGAATCTTTTAAAATGTGGGTATCGGGCAGAGCTCGGGATGTTCTTCCAGCACTTTTCACCGAACCCTGCTGGCGGGAGACGGAAGACGGCGTGATGGATCGAGAGGCTTCCTCACGGAGGGACCACGTCTGTTTTTAACGTGCTCTGCTTTGCGCATAAAGCTGTGTTTTGGCAACAAATGTCCACAGCGGATTTCCCGATCAGTGTGGGGGATTTGGCCCCGCACCGAGAGGCTGGCATGAGGGACGTGAACCCACGTGGGGCAGGTGGCAAATCCGAGAGGCGGGAGGCGCCGTCCCACAAGCAGGAGGAGCAGCTCTGTGAGCCTCCCGCCCTCCCGCCCGCTGTGTCCTCCGGGGACGGACGAAACCACCAGAATCAAGATGGTGAACGCATCCTTGCCCGTTACGACTGCCCGGTGTCCTTCGTCATCCCTTCCTCACGTTGCCCCATATCCACGTAACCCAACCCGTTTCCTGATGCTGGAGATCAGTTGGCCGCTTCTGGAATTTTGTAGTAACGGTATCCTATAGCGTGGTTTTTTTTTTTTTTTTGGTGCCTGGCTCCTTTCATTCAGCCAGATCGTTCCCAGCTTCCTCCCTGTATATCAGCTGCTCCTCCCTTTGGGTCGCCGAGCGATACTCCATGGGTGCAGCAGCCCCGCCCCGGACGATCAGTGCTCACAGTTCTGGAGGCTTCGGAGCCCAGGTCGCGGCCCCACTGTGTGCGGGCGAGGGCGCTCTTCCTCCGCAGACTTCTCACCGCGCCCTCTCGCGGGGCCAGGGGCTCACGGTCCCTCTGGAGCCTTGTTTTTACAAGACATCAATCCGCTTCTGTTCGTAAGACTCTACCCTCCTGACTTAAGCACCCCCTTTGACCCGGGAGCCATCCTGTCTTTGGGGCTCCCTTGGAGAGCATAGCAGGTGCCCCTTGTCCTTGATGCAGAGAAAGAGAGAGACAGAGGGAGAGACAGAGAGAGAGGCGGGAAGCACGCCTCATGACCCATCACCTCTCAGGGCTCCTGCTCCGCACCCCATCTCCCCGGGCCTTAGAGTTTCAGCACGGGAATTTGGGGGAGGGGAGGACATAAGGATTCAGCCCATAGCAGTATATATATGTTGAAGTTTATGAGAAATGGCCGAGCTGTGTTGCCGTGTTCTTGTACCATTTTACATTCTCAAGAGCGCTGGATGAGCTGCCGTACGTGATGGCCAACTCCTGATTTGTGCCGCTTTCGAAATGCGGCCATCCAGGGGGCGAGTACGCGGGCAGGGGGACCTCACTGTGGTTTTAACTTGCATTTCCCTAATAACTAACGCTGTTCGGCACCTTGTTATGTGCTCATTTGCTGTTTGCGTATCTTCTTTAGTGAAATACCTGCTCAAGTCTTGTGTTCGTTGTTTTAGTTGGATTGTTCTCTCGTGATTGTGTTTTTGTTTTTAATTTATTCATGGGGGGAGGGAGGGAGCACAAGGGAGAGGGGGAAGCAGACTCCCCCCTGAGTGGGAGCCCGACGCGGGACTCGATCCCAGGACCCCAGGATCCTGACCTGAGCTGAAGGCAGACGCTTCACTGACTGAGCTCCCCAGGTACCCCTCTGATGATGGCGTTTTGAGAATTCTTCTGTGCAGACTAGATGCTGGTCTTTTTTCAGACACGTGACTTGCAAGTGTGTGTTCCCAGTCTAGGACTTTCCACTCTTTCCACACGTAAGCTGCAGGAGCTCGTAAATTCTTTTGTAGTCTGGTTTGTTAGTTTGTTCTTCTGGATCGGGTTTTGGTGTTCTATCTGAGGCTCTTCGCCTAACCTGGGTTCCCACAGATTTTTCTCCTGTGGCTTTTTTCTAGTTTTCTAGTTTTTCTAGTTTTCTAGGCTCTACCTTTAGGTTTCTGTTCTATTTTGTTGCTGTTTTAAAAAATAATCGAGCAAGGTATGGATTAATGTTAAGTTTTGTTGGTTTTTAGTAGGCAGGTCTCAATACAAAAAACCCTTACTTGTAGAAATGGAAGGCGAGGGCTAAGTGTCTTCGGGATGGTGCCATCCTGTTTCTTGGTGTGGTTTCCAGAATGTCTTCTGTGACAAGAACGTACTTCTGTGGTTGTGAACTCCTGGTGGAGAAAGGGAAGAGCCCTGCTCTTGCCTCCGGGATGCTGTCCCACCATCGGCCAGGTGGTGGGAGTTGCACACCTGCCAGGCGGCCCCGGTGGCCTCGGCGTGGCGTCCCCAGTCCCGGCTCAGTGCCCCCTCCTGTCTTCCAGGCTTTGGGAGCCATCACTGCAGTGCCTGTCACGGGTCCTCAGGTCAGCTCCTTGCAGAGGTTGGCCGGGCAAGGAGCGGCGGTGCTACCTCAGGTAAGCAACTTGAGGGTGGGGCCTGGGAGGGTCTGTCTGTCCGTCCCCAGCCCCCCAAGCGCTGAGGTTTGAGGCGGGCACTGCGCCGGGCAAGGACCTGCTTGGGCGTGTCCCTTCCCCCCTCCTGCCTCGTCTGCCCGTCAGAGGAGGAGACAGACGTTCCAACGAGACCCGGTTTTTATGATGAGGAATCGCAAAATCATTTCGGTGGGTCAAGACCAGGGTTTGGGTTTTTGTTGTTGCTGTTTAATGGAATAAACGACGGTGGACTAGAGTAGAACAGAAAATATCAAGACACACCTTCCATGTGGTTTCTTGAATAGCTTATTTCTGGACCGGGTCACGAGGTAACAGAGATTCTAAACCAGGGGTCACAGCCAAGATGGTGCAAGATCTCCGCACAGGGCGATTCGTTTGGGGAGGCAGCAGGGTGCTAAGCCAGGCACCCTGGGTTCTGCCCACGGCATCCTTGACCGCGCTCGACGCTTCGGACACGTCTCCTGGCCTCTTAACCTTCCTGGGCCGGGTCTCCCCTCCCGCAGAGGGCCTGGCGCGGGGGCCTCCTTCGCCCAGAGCCTGTGCAGCCACGCCTGCTGCATACGCTGAACTCTGGTGGCTCAGAGGTGAGGACAGTTCCTGACGGACACCCCTGCTCGAGGATGAAGAACCGCAGCTCTTGTCCTCGGGGCAGCCTTTCCCGAGAGCCCACCCGTGCCGACTCCCACCGGGCCAGACAAGGAAGAGAGCATGGAGGGCGGGGAAGGCCCCCGGGGGCCCCGCGGGAGGAGGCCCGGCCTGGGTCTGCACCCAGCTCGTCTCCAAGTGGCACCAGCTGAAAGTCACGGGCTCTGGGGTCCCCCGAATAGGTTTTCTCTGGGTTGGAGACCCCTGTGCTTGGAGCCCAGCCCCTGCATTCCGGGCACGGCTCCCCCACGTGCAGAGCTGGGGTTGCGTGATGTTGAACTCAGAGGGAGAGGTGTGGGGGGGGACCGACAGCACAGAATGGCCTCCCTTGCCCTCGCAGCAGGGGATCCTCCTTAACCGCCCCTCCCCCACCTGCTCCCACCCGTCCCCGCAGAGGCAGAGCCCAGCCGTCCCCAAGCTGGCGCTGGCCCAGGTTCCCACGTTCAGTGTTGGTGTTGGCATCAGGCTCTGGTCCCGACCCCACGGGCCAAGGACAGAGCAGGACAGGATCCTATGACTTGGCGGGTCCCCTGACCCGAGGTGGGAGGCCCTCGTGGTGGAGGGCCCACCTGGCGGGGGACGGGAGCGACCCTCGCATCGAGGCCGGCTCCGCGATGGACCCTGGGGAGGAGCAGGCAGATGCGATGCCGGCTTGACTGAGGGGCCCGCGGCCCCCGAGGTGACCTGCACCGGGTCGCAGAGCCCCGGGCGAGCCACCCTGACCCCTCCGCCCACGGGGGTCACTGGTGACGGGGAGGGTGACGAGTGCGGCCGACGCCACACACCGCCAGTCTGCACAGATGCTGGGCAGGCCTGCGGGAGTCCTGCGTGCGAGTCCCGCCACCCCAACAGTGACGCCTGGGGCATCCTTTTTCTCCGGGGCCAAGTCCCTTCCTCTCCGCACCTCGAGTTGCGCCTCTGTAGAATGGGCCATATACCTACTTGGCAATGCAGGCACACTGGGGCTCCCGTAAGGTGACACAGAGCAAGTCCTCTTCCGCCTCCTCGACCCCAAGAAGGCGGCACTAGCGCAGATCCCGTGGGGCCGGCGTGAGGCTCGTTTCTGGTTGCAGGAATGCTGGGACGCACGCAGCACTTTGTGCATCCCCCCCCCACACCCGGCACACAGAGGAGGTGTGTGCCCAACAGCACACGGGCGCTGGTGGGGGATCGGCCCAGACGAGCCATCCGAAGCCCTGGCCAGAACCGCGTCCTAGCCTCCTGCACCTGCTTTAACTCATCGTGTGCCCACCCAGACCAAGAAGCCGACTGAGCAGGCCCGGGAGCCCCCAGGGCCCCTCCTGGTCACCGCCCCAGCGACGGGCTTCTGATGTCAGAGGAAGCTCGCTGCTTTGCGACCGGAGTCAGAGGGCCCCCCACCGGTCCATGTGCTGCTTTCCCATCCCTCCTCCCCACTCTTCGCCGTCCTAAGTTGAGCTGGAAGGGGCTCGGGGCCAGAGTTGAGCCCCAGGGTGACTCCACTGCTGTCCCCTCCCCTCAAACGTGGGAGGTCTCTGAGCCCGGCCGTGTCGGTGCCCGGGGAGTGGAGGGGGGTCTGTATCAAGGCCCGGCTCTGTTCAGGGCGGCCCCCTCCACCTGCTTATGTGTCTGTCTGACCGTGCGCCTGTCCCTCCCTCCCCAGGTTAGGCCAAAGACGCTGATTCCAGACAGCCTTCCCGTCACCCCGGGCCGGGACCGGCCACCCAAGCAGCCCCCGACGTTCCAGAAGGCCACCGTGGTCAGTATCAAGAACCCCAGCCCAGCCCTCCCCACCGCCAACAACACCGTGAGCCATGCGCCAGCACCCGGCAGCCAGCCCCAGGCCCTCGCTGAGCCCGCCGCCATCGCCTCTCCCCTGAGCAGTGCCGGGGTGGCTTACGCCATCATCTCCACCGCCCCCAGCAATGCCGCTGCCATCGCCGCCAGCACGGCCGTGTCTGCGGTCAGCGACAGCGTCAAGGTCCAGCCCCTCCTCATCAGTGCCGACAAGAAGGTGGGTATGTGCCCGCTCACACCGGAGGCGGTTGCCCGAGCAGAGCGAGTGAGTGGTTGGCGGAAAGACCCAGGAGCCCCTCGAATGAACGGGGTGCACAGTGAGGCGTGAGGGAGCGGTCAGGCGAGGGCGTCCACACTGGAGGGAACGGGCCGCGGAGGAAGGACGGGGCGAGCACGCGACCCGGCGGTAGGAGGGCTGGGGGCGCGAGCGGGAGGGGAAGGGGACGGGTCGGCACGCGTGTGACACGGTGCGGGTGGGCGCGTGTGCCATCGAGGGAACGCGTGGCTAGATGGATGAATACGGGTGGAAAAAGAATGATCGGTCCACGAGCGCATTACTTCCCTCTCTGGAATCATGAATTAACCAGCAGGCTGTGTGGCCGGGAGAGGCCCGTGCTAGTGCTCGGTCTCTGGCTGGTGTAGTTGGGTGGTCGGGGACTTTGGGAGCGGCCGGGGGCCTGAATGGAAAATCTGTGATTTCCTGCCAAGATTTAAAACGGAAACCGAGGTCCTCTCCCCGTCCCCCTCTGAGCTCCTTGGAGATTGTGAGGTTAGGCCTTCGGGGCTGTGAGAAACGTACCACTTCATCTCTTTAGCCTCCTTTCCTCTGTGCTCAGTTGGGGGCCTGCCAGGCTGCCCCCCTCTTGTCTGGGGCCAGTGTCCCTCCTAATTCCCAGCCTGGAAGCTAATGTTCCTCTTGTGCGCACCCAGGTTTTACTGCGCACAGCGTATGTCTGGGCGCGTTGTGCTCCTGGGTCCTCCCACCGGTGGCTGGGAGCCCCGGGGTTCTCAGTCAGCACGGATGTGGGCAGATGGAGAGATGCCCTCCTCCGGACCATGCCCGGACCCCAGGTGTTTGTGGGGTGCTTGTGGGGGGTGCATGTGCTCTTTTACCTGCAAGCTCACCAGCATTCCGTGCTGTCATTTTATAACGTTTTGGTGATTTAATCAGTGCAAACAGACGCTCACTATTCAAAGTTGAATTCCTTGGGTTACTAGGAAGCTTGGATGTTTCCCCCATACTTTTCAAGAATTCTGTCTCCTTCTGTGTGACTCATCTGAGAATATTTTTTGCCCTGTTTGCTACTGAAGATCTTCCTGTTGTTCTCCTTATGAATATAAAGAGGGGCATTTTTTTCCTATCCAGAGAATGTTGGCGATTTAAAATTGTGATACAAAGGAGAACAAAGAGCCCTCGCTTAAGCCAGCAGAAAAATGGATGCATTTTTTTTCTTCCCGTTTAGAAGCCTCAAATTCATAAGATAGCCACATTCTTAGGGGGAAAAAATACAAGTTCGGGTTATTCCTGGCTTGGGCAAGACCCTGGTTGACTATTCCTGGTGAATTCCTTCCCCTGGATCCATGAAAGATAATGATTCTTCCCCAATTTCTTGTCCAAAAATTAATTAAGTAGTTGAGCCCCAGATGGAGGGGATTCTGCCCCAGGAGGGGCTGGGCAATAAGTCGCTCTCTGACTTCAAGCCTCAGACCCTTCAATCAAACCAAATGATCGGGTGCCCCGACGACAGCTGACTGCTGTAGGGCCACTCTGGGCCGTGCTGAGCAGGGTCTAGAGACCACCTCCCCCTTCTCCACCCCTCCCTGCCCAGGCCAGGTTTGAAAGCCTTGGACACAGTGGCCTGGAGGCCCAAGGGGCAGGCTGGGGAGGGGACAGGCTGGGCAGTGCACTCAGACAGACCCCACATGACCTCAGGTTGCAAATCTGAGCCCTCTTAGCCTCAGTTTCCCTGCACTTGAGCTAGAGATAAAGAAACCAAGCTCTTTGCTTCCTGAATCTTCACCACCTCCTTGGAGGTAGGATGGCAAGGAAGTAGAGCTCAGAGAGGCAAAGTGCCCGCCCTGAGGCCACACAGCTATGACACGATAGAACAGGATTGAACCCAGGCCCCTCTGGGTTCTACACCAGGCTCGTTCTCAGGCAGACCCTCCTCGCTGTGGGAAGGGCTGTCTAGGGGAACCCACCCCGGGTGCCGGCGCCCGTGGACCGGAGAGCTCGGTGCAAGCTTGCTCGTCCCTCTGGAAGCCCGCCTTCCGAGGCCCCTGGCGGCTCTGGCCCTCCCGGCTCCCCTCTCACTGCGTGGCCGCCCCCGCTCACCCCCTCCCCGCCTCCCAGGTCTTCATCATCCAGCCTCAAGTGCAGCCCGAGAGCACGGCGGAGTCGCGGCCGCCCACGGACGAGCCATCTCAGGGAGCTCAGGCGACCAAAAAGAAGAAGGAAGACCGGCCCTCCAGCCAGGAGAACCCCGAGGTAGGGCAGCCGGGCTCTGGGCGTCATCGTGGGAGGCGGGGACGACAGCGTGGGGCACAGGCACCCCGCGCAGAGGGAGCTCCTGGGGAGCCTCGGCCCCCGGCGGTGCGGTTCACGGATTTGCTCACGGCGTGGTCGTGTGGGGCAGAGGTTAGCAAGGATTCTAGAACCAGGGAGCCTGGCTCGGCATGGCGTGTGGCCGGCGCTCTGGTGGGGTCGTGGCTGATGGAGCGTGTCTGTCTCTTCACCTGTGGTGGGAGCGGTTAGTCTTCCATCCCAGCGGGGTAGCTGGGACGGTTCTGTGGCTCGGGCTCCTCCAGCAGGTGGCCGGGCTGCTCGTGGCATCACACGGCCCTGCCTCTTCTCGCTGCCTGGGGCCCCTCGTGAGCATCGGGGGGCAGGCAGAGCAAGATCCCAAATGCTTGGGAAGTCAGCTGCAGCCCGGGCTGGCGCGGGAGAGGCAGCCGACTCCTGAAAGTACCTGTAGAACTTTCCAGAAATTGCACATTGGTGCCATCTCTCCCACCGCCCTCCCCGGAGGGATACACGGGCCCTCGTGGCGCCGTCCTAATCCATGGGTAACACAGAAGCCATGTGGGTGTAAGAGGCCAGCAGCTCTTTGTTAACTCCTGGTCCCAGCAGGGGACCCCTCTCCTGTTCCTGGTTGTATCCTCTGCCCTCCTGGGCCACAGTCAACGCTTTGGGCTCTTTTCCATGCAGCTACCCTCACCTGGACTCCCGTTTCTTTTATTTATTTATTTATTTATTTATTTATTTATTAGGAAAGAGAGAGAGTGAGAGAGAGCAGGTCAGAGTGAGAAGCGTACTCCCCATGGAGCTGGGAGCCCGATGTGGGACTCGATCCCGGGACTCCAGGATCATGACCTGAGCCGAAGGCAGTCGCTCAACCAACTGCGCCACCCAGGGGCCCTTTTTTTTTTTTTTTTTTATTCTGTTTCTTTCCCAACCCAATTCTCATTCATCCTGTCAGATTCACTTCAGACATCCTCTCCTCCAGGCAGCCTTCCCTGATCACCTCACCTCAGTAGGCAGAAGAGGCCCCACGGGGCTCCTCGAGCTCCTTAGGATTCTTTTTACCAGTATGCTGTCAGTATCGGGAGAAGTCAGTCTTTCATCCACTTATCCATTCATCATTCATCAGACATGTCTTAGGGTTGGCTCCGTGCCAGGTTCTGTGCCGAGGGTCGGATGCCGAGATGGGGCAGATGGGGTCCTGGCCCTTAGGGGACCTGGCTGCTCCTGGCACGGCCACTGCGACTTCAACTTAGGCTAAAAAAAAAAGTCTCAAGCGTCATCAGAGAAGTACAAATCCAGAGCAGGGAGAGAGAGTGTGTTTGCGGCCAGAAGGACTGGCGAAGGCTTCGCGGAGGAGGGGCGGGTCGGCAGGGCCCGGGGAGCAGCTGGGGCTCCCACAGCGGGCGGGGGGATGGCGCGTGGTGCAGAGGGTGCTGCCCCGGCAGTCACGTGGGAGGTGGGAAGGCCCTCGGCAGGCCCAGGAGAGTCGGCTGGTCTACTTGGAGCCCAGGCAGCACGGATGCACGAGAGATGCTGAGTGCAGGCTCAGAGGGGCGCTGGAGCCTCATCCTGGGGGACCTGCGCGCGGGCGGCCAACGTGGAACCTTACTCCCTGGGCAGCGGGGAGCCACGGAATGTCTTGGAGCAGGAGAGTGACTTGATTATTGTCCTCCAAGTGTCCAGAAAGCCTGCAGGGAGTCAGATCCGCCACTCGCTGAGGCTGAGATGGAACCAAGTCCGGTTTGCAGCCCCAGGCTCCGTTCGTCTCAAGAGGCGCTCAGTTCCATCCCTTGGTGCTGCGGGAGCACCTGCCGCCTGCGCGGCGAGCCCCGGGGCCGGCTCGCAGCCTGACGCTCCCGCGTGCACCCCTCCGTCCTCCCGCGGGGTGGCTCCGCGCCCACTGCACCCTGGAAGGTTTTCTGGGTGGCTTCTCTGCGTTCTCCCAAAGCGCATCGAAGTTCGCTATTGTGCATTTATACAATTAGTATAATTACATTTAACGACATAATTAGTGTAAATACATGTAATGACTTAAATAGAACTTGTAATTACAACATGTCCCGGCGTAAAAATCCTTATTAAACTTTCTTTTTAAAGAGGTCTGGAAGCGCTGTGTGGTGCAGACGCGGGGCTCGGTGGCGCCTTTGAAACGTGTTCACGAGGAACCCAGGTTCGGAGCCCTTGAGGCCGGAGCGGCAGCCGCTCCAGAAACTTCCTCAGAGGAGCCTGTGGGAGCCCCGGGGGAGCTGGTGGCAATGGTGGCTCCCGGGGCCGTGCGAGCAAGCCCGAGGCAGGCCAGCCTGGCGATGAAAAGGAACCTCGAGTTGACCGGCTCCCCAGGACGACTCCAGAGCTCTGCCCGCTCTGCCCCGATTCAGGGCCCGTGGCCTTTAGGACAGAACTGTGGCCTCTTCTGTGCCACCTGTTATCCTGCCTCGGGCAGCATCCAACCGAGACCGTGGCCGCCCTCAGACCAGCACGTGCCTTGCAGGGGGGCAGCCAGCACAAGGGGCCCAGCCGCCTCTCCGGGCCAGGCGTGTGCACACAGATGCTCCTTCCCTCCACGCCATCCCTGTTACCGCGACCCCCGTTCCTGCCCCTGGATGGGGTTCCCCGGTGTATTCTCCCGGCAGCTAGAAGGATCTTCCTAAAATTCAGAAATAACTGAGTCACCCTCCCCCTTTCTTGAAACCCACCAAGGGGGGCTCGGGCTCCTGATGTAGCCCTCCTCTGCGCACCGACAGCAACAGCAGATAAAATGTTCGAACGTAACCAAAGCAACGTGAGTTCGCTTCTCGGCGAATTGGCTACAGCACGCGGAGTGATCGCACAGAGTAAACTTCATTTTCAGCAAATAAGGAGATGACAGGGAATCGCTTCCGACGCTGTGACTCCCTAAGACAGGGCGAACGGGTACCTTTAGTTTAGGGTTAGGATGACTATTTAGATGGGGAAGGCTTGTCATCGTTCGTAGGGGTGAGCATGAGGTCACGCGTGTGTGTCGAGGAAACACGCCTGTACGGACGTTGTGTGTTATGTACACGCGGCTGGAGCCCCTCCGTGAGCAGAGATTTTAGCTCTGTGATGATTCGGGTTGTGTTAGGGGGCACCGTCCCTCCATGGCCCATCTGGGCAAGCTCGGGCCGCGTTGGGTTCAGATGGTCCAGGGTCCAGGCAGCGGCCAGCCCTCTGAGGGGCAGTTTCGGGTTTCACCTCCCTGAGTTAAGAGGTGAGCCCGAAAGAGGAGGTTATGAGTACAAGCAGGTGGAGTCAAGGTCAGGTCTTGGGGTCTAGCTGGCAACAGGAAGAGACCGCAGAGAGACAGTGGGGCGTGGCTATTTTCCAGAAACCCAAGCGGTGAACAGGACCGACGCCCAGGCCCCCAGGCTCCGGGGCCAGCGTCAGGTGAGAGTCACCAGGACGGGGGTGGCTCACACGTGGTCAGAGGTTCCCAAAATTCTCCAAGCAAGAAAGGAGCCAACCTGAGCCGGAGGTCTCAGCTGCCCCCAGGGAGGGAGGCAAGGCCGGGGGACGGCAGTCCTGCCCAAAGGGAGGGGTGAGCAGAAGGCAGAGAAGATAAAAATGCAGAATAAAGGAAAAAAGGAGTTGTACCCAAAATGACCCTGTGGACGAATTCTGGAACCCGGGCAGCAGCCGCTACCACGGATGGCAGGCAGGGTCAGCGTCTGGAGCTTGAGTTTATTTATCCAGGAGGCAGTTAATTGGCATACTCTAGCCATGCCTGACAGGGAAGCACGTTTAGGATACACAGGCAAGTTTTTCTCAGGAAGGAATAACATGCACTTGAATTCAATAAGGGATAATGAAGCAAAAAAAAAATCATGAAAAAAAAAGTAAGATCGGGTGAATGTAAAATCGGTTTGAAAAATCTGGGAATGAAAAACATGGTAATTGGTTGAAATTTAAAAAGGTACTGGACAGAATGAACAGAGATAATTGGTGCTTTAGGGGCGCCTGGGTGGCTGAGTCGGTTAAGCGTCGGCTCTTAATTTCAGCTCAGGTCATGAACTCAGGGTCGTGAGATCGAATCCCACATCATGCTGTGCACTGGGCTTGGAGCCCGCTTAAGATTTTCTCTTTCCCTCTTTCTCTGTTCTACCCACCCTACCAAAGCAAAAAGAATACACCACCACGGATATAGCACAGAGATACCAAGAAAGAAGCAATAATTTGAAATATACATGGAATGAAGTCAGTTCCCTCAGCTGGAGCTTTTGAATTGCTCTGCCATCCCCTGCACAGAGCCGACCTGGGGACATTCAGCTCCTTCAGTGACCTTTAACAAAGAAGGCATGGGGCAAAGCATCATTGCAAAGCCACTCTAAGGAAAACTAGGGGAAAGAGAAGCATTTTTTACCATAAGATAAAGGATACTCACTGGATTAAAAAAAAATCAAGGGCGCCTGGGTGGCTCAGTTGGTTGAGCAACTGCCTTGGGCTCAGGTCATGATCCTTGAGTGCCGGGATCGAGTCCCACATCGGGCTCCCAGCTCTTCCTCTAACCTTCTCTCCTCTCATGCTCTCTCTCACGTTCTCTGTCTCTCAAATAAATAAAATCTTTTTAAAAAAAAAGTCAACCCCTTACTGTGAATTCAAAGAAAGAGAACAGTAAAAGAATCACCACCAAGGATGAAGTTACAAGGCTGAGGGGAGGGGATAGCTGAGTGGCCACCATACCAGAGAAAATGGAGTGTGAGCCGGAATTATGCTCGGAAACGAATCTGTAATGGGATGAGCTCGGGGGAGCCTGGACACAGCAGAAGACACAGCGAGGGATGGAGGAGGCAGAAGTGAGTGAACAAAGTACTCGCAGTAGGAAAGGAAGAAGGAGATCTTAAATATTCCAGAGTGATCCGTATGGAGACTAGCAAAGAGGACCCAGCTGACATGTAAGTGGAGGCTTCTGGGCCGGAGCCCAGAGTTCCGGCTTCCCACCGCCCACGGTGACGTGACTGTGGCTTGCCCTCGGAGACAGTTTTCTCCCATTTCCTGTCTTCGAGTCAGTGTGCACTTAAGTGGCCTCCTGTGGAGGACAGGGTGGCCGGAAGGGGAAGCTTGGTCTCCACGTTGTTGGTTGTGGCTCAGCCCGGTCTTTCCAGGTGGGGTCAGCAAGGCAGGTGCTGTTACTGGGGGGGAGGGTCCCCTAGAGTCCTTGCCACTGTGCGGTCAGCCCTGGGGCCCAGAAACAGCACTCAAGCCGGGTGGCCCCAGACTGCAGCCCGGACCACTATCGGCAGAGTCTGCCGGAGCCCGGAATCCCCTCTGTGGCCGCATTAATCATTTTGTTAGTCTCGCATTCGTGTGAGCGCGCACCTGCCAGGATAGAATTTACGGGCCCCACTTTCCATGGTGGGCTGGTGCGTCCACTTTTTTGAATATAATTCAAGAAAAGTTGACTGAAATCAAAGAAGAAAGGCTGTGGACGTGTTAATGGGCTATGTCCCCGGTATTGGGCACCAGGGAAAATGAACGTGTGTGCCCAGGGGAGAAGGGTCCACGCTTCCTCATAACCCAGCCCAGAAGCATCTGGAAGACATCTGGGCAAAAGCGATCATATCACAGGGAAGGGATTCGGATCCTGCCAGAATTCCGTAATGCCTGGGGACTAAAGGTGCCACCGCCACTCTCGCACAGCTGGGAATGGGACAGGAGGCACAGAGAGATCACAGACTCGTGATAATTCAGTACATGATTAAAGGGGCTCCTCGAACCAGAGAAACGTGGAATGATGGCATTTTCAATAACTGGGCTTGGAATGAACTAATAGTAGCCAGATGGAATAAAAAGAACTATCCTTCACACCGTCTACACCAGGGTAAACGCCAAATGGATCAAAAATTTGAATGTGAACCGTGAGGGGCTTCCAGCAGGCTCAGTCGGCGGCCACGGGACTCTAGGTCTCAGGGTCGTGAGTCTGAGCCCTATGCTGGGCGTGGAGGCTACTTAAAAATAATAATAATAAAATAAATAAACCTAAACAGTGAAATTTTAGGTACTACAGTAAAACATGGGTAACTTGCTTTATAACCTGAGTCTGTAAGTAAGATTCGAAAACCCAAACAGTGAAAAAGAGAATACTGGTAAATTCGACTACATCCAAGTTTTTCCATCTACATGGCCCAAAAAGGCATCGTTCCCACCTCCCGAAGTGTGCGTGGCACACAGCCAGGTTCTCCTGACGAGGACAGTGTGGACGGGGGACAGGGAGGGGATTTGTCGTGGAGAAGGCGGCGCCCCCGCCCCATGATCGAGGGCAGCGTCCAAGAGATGAGTCTCGCGACTGATACGGACCCCGGGTGCAGCGGGCATTCGCCTCTGTGGTCTCCCGCCCCAAGCCCATAGCCCAGTCTGATCCTGGGAAAACATCAGGCTGGTCCCAGCTGAGGGCGCCCTTCCTGCCCGCCCGAGCTCCAAGCGGTCAAGGTCACTAACAACCAGGACAGCCGGAGAATCTGGCATAGCCCAGCAGAGCTCAGGGGACACAGCCAGGAAACGCAGCGTGGGGTCCTGGTTGGGGTCCTGGGATGGAGAGTGGACAGTGGGTGAGAACGAAGGAAACCCGAGGCAGATGAGCCCCAGAAGGAGGTGCTCCACCGGTGTTTACTGATCAACGCTCGGGGAGGGCTGTGTTAACGTTTCTCTTTCCTTCCCTCAGAAAATCGCCTTCATGGTAGCTCTAGGCCTGGTCACAACGGAACACTTGGAAGGTAAGGGCCTGCGCGGTGGCAGGCTGGGGTGCTGGCCGGTGGAAGGGCAGCGCCCACGAGTGACCCGCCTCCCGGGAGGCCTGTCCCAAGTCGTCAGCGCAAAGACCGGGAAAGCCTCCCTGCTCTCCCTGGTTCCATGGTTGTTCCATGCAGAGCTCACCTTCTGGTTTTGACAAAGGGACCGTGTGGGTCCCCTGCCCCCATGCTGCATGCAGCCCAGGGGAGTGGAAATGGACCCGACTGCCCGGCCCTGCCACTTGTGAGCCACTCAGGCTTGGGCCCTCCCAGTCATGTCTGAAGGTCTGCGTTCCAGTCCCGGTTGTGCTGCTTCGAGCTGGGAGACGGTGGGCAAGCCCCCTCCACTCTGAACTCAGTCTCGTCTTCCCGCAACACGAGGAAGACTGCACCTTGAGACATTGCAGTGTTGTCGTGAGGTCTGGGATGAAAAAGCTTTCCTGATACCTTCCTGACTGTGACTGTGCTTTTTATGAATAGCCCTCCTTGTAAAAATTCTCCCCCGCCCGTGAGACCCTAAACGTTTCTTTATTTGGACCCTGGTCTGGAGTGTCTCATGGGAAACACATGAATGATACTGCAAAGATTTAAAAAGAAAAACTGGGTCCAAAAGACAAGTTAGAAAAAAAAGGAAACAGTTGTATTTAGGGGAGAAGATCCCAGGTTCTACCTGGCAGGCAAAGCAGAAGGCAGGAAAGCGGGGGACCATTCGTGGGGGGGGGGGTCACAGTCACTGTGGGAAGCACGCCGGGCCAGGGGCCCTCTCGGAAGGATCCGTGGGGGAGGCTTCATGTGGGCGGAGCCTACCTGAGCGTCAGGAGGACCTGGTTCCCCGGGAGCCCTGAGCCTCGCGGTGCAGCTGGGCCGGGCCAGTGCCTGGCCAGCAGGCGTCCCACGAGAGACGCCCCGGGCTGGATGATGGCACACGGGGGCCCCCCCGCGCTGAGTGCGCGCACTGCCCATCCGTCTGCCTTGGAGGGAGCGATTCGGAGGCCACCCTGGGGCAGGGATGCCGGGCAGACAGGCTGCAGGGCGGGGGAGGGGACGGGGACGCCCGGGGCTTGCAGAGGAAGAGCTTGGGGCTCCCAGGACAGGGCGGATCCAGGAAGCGCTATGTCTGGGCTTTTCCAGAAATCCAGAGCAAACGCCAAGAGCGGAAGAGAAGAAGCACAGCTAATCCCGCCTACAGTGGCCTCCTGGAGACAGAGGTGCGGCCCCGCCCTCCCTCACCTGCCCCTCTGGGGACTGGGGTTCCAGGCGCAACGATAAATGATGTCCTTCTTCCCCTGCTGAGCTCCGAATCCACTGGGTTCTTCACTCAGGCTGCGCTGGGGAGCGTGGCTTGGGTGCTGGTTATGAGGTTTCCTGATTCTTCACCCTGATGCCCAGGCGTGGAGCCCCATCCGGGGACCCGGGAGTAGCCCCAGAATCGTCCCCTAGCAGGGATGCCGTTTCCTTGGGGCCCTGCGGTCCTGAGGTCAGGGCGGCGCTCTGAAGCCGAGCGAGGTCCCCAGAGGCCAGAGCCCGGCACATTCCAGACTCGGGCTGTCCCCGTCCGGGACCAGCGAGGCCCAGCAGGGCCTGCGGGAGGGTCGAGGTGCTGCTCTTCTCGCCTCCCCAGGGTGTTGGTCAGTCGGGCTGCAGTCCCGAGTCCATGTCCGATGACCTGGAACTCGGTGGGGAGCGGGGGCGGGGGGCGGAATCTCGGCCAGAGCGGTGGTCGGTCGGTTCGGGGGAGCCCAGCCCGCCCCTGCCCTTGGCTTCTGTCTCCCCGGCTCCCGCTGGGAGAGCACGCCCGAGTGTCCGTCTTCATCCCCCTCCCATCCCCCCCTGTGTCCTTGAGACGGGGTGTCCCAAGCATGGGGCCCCTTCTGAGAGGTTGTCACTGAGCTGTTTCCGATGGGCGCACGAGGAAGCGGTGTGCGCCCTGCATGGGGAGCGCTGCGTGCCCTTTGCCGCGCTCACCGATGAAGCCATCTGCCACTCTGCCGGCCAGGCCGTACCCTTGTGTCCCACGTCCGTGGTGGCCGGGGCCGGAGACAACCTGATTAGCAAATCAGGAGTCAGCTCGACGCAGTGACCCTCGAGCCGGGGACCCACCGTAGCTCCAGGAGCGGCTCCCACGGGCCAGGCGCTCGGCTCTGAGCGCAGCCCGGCCACATGAAGCGGAGCGAGTGCCGTCACCCATCTCCCCGCCGCCGCGAAGCCTCCCAAACCAGGATCTGAACAGGCTTGGCTCGTGGTGGAAGTCCCCATTTGGAATGTACCAGAAACCCGATTTGGGGTCTCTAGGGCGTCCTTCCCTGAGCAAGGCAGACATACCTCGGAGGGGCAGGGGTGGATTCCGTGCCTCCCACGGGGCAGAGTCTTTGCCGACTCACCCGCTGCTCCCCTGCCCGGCTGCCCCCGTGTCCGTCCCTGCCGCAACCTCTGGAGCCGTGGGTGGGGAGCCTATCCCAGTCACGTCCTGGGCAGGAGCCGTGGCCCCGAGGAGGGCTCCCCGTGAGATGCCTTCATTTTGTTTTCGGTCCCCTGCAGAGGAAACGGCTGGCGTCCAACTATCTCAACAGCCCCCTGTTCCTCACAGCGAGAGGTAGGTGCCCGCAGGCCGCGGCTCCCCAGGGCTGGCCAGGGCGGCGTGGGGCCCGGCCGCAGGGGGATAGAGCTGCTCTCCGTGGACGGTGCCCTCCGGCCCCCGGGCCTTCCTCGCCGTGGCCTCCTTTGCCCTGACACCTTCTGTGGGGAGAAGGAGGGCCGGCGGAGCCCCTGTCTGGGCCGGGCCGGGAGCCGGGCCGATGACGCAAGGGCTGGATGTGCGGTAAACGGTCGGATGTTCCTTACGCACAGAAGCTCTGCCCCCTCGGGACAGTGGCCTCTGCCGACAGCTCTGAGCCAGCAACGAAAAGGAAAACCATGTTTTGTGATCACCAAGTGTGTGGTTTGGCCTCACTTACTGGAAGGAGAGTGGGCTATGGACCAAAAAACCACACACAGTTGAAAATCAGTCACTCCAAGGGGTCCCTGGAATGGTGGCCTGCCTGCTGGGCAGCCCGGTGTCCGTCCCAGCGTGGGTCCCGGCCACCACCGGGGCAGAGACCCTGACTTCCGCCGGCCCCGGGCCGTGATGCTCCTGTCCTGCCCCGGGTGGGAGCCCCCGCCTCAGGGCCTCGTGGCCTCCAGCCCTGGTTGGTGCCCCTCCAACGCCCACTAACATGTTCTCCGCCCTTCTTCCCTGTGCTAGCCAATGAGGACCCCTGCTGGAAGGTAGGTGTCCCCTCGCCGGCGGGGCGGGGCGGGTCCAGGCGGGCGCTCGTGACCGGGCGAGCCGAGTGCGGGGGCCTCCGGGCTGCGTCCTCCCCACCGAGAGCTTTGCGACGCCGCCCGGGTCAGCCCGCAGGCCGCTCAAACGCGACCTCTCCCCACCCGCTGCTGAGGACGCAGTGACCCCGGGGACGCCGCTGATGTCGGGCCGATGGGCTCTACCTGGTTCTGCCGTGTGACCCCAGGGGGACCTGGCTGTCTCGGGTCCTCGTTGCCCCACCTCACGAGGGTCTAAACCCAGTAATCCTCAGGGTGTCACCCCGCAGGACTCTGGTTCCGTGACCCTGTGAGACCCCGATTCCCCAAGCACACGGCCCTGCTTCCCAGGCCACAAACCGGTCATGACCTTGGTTTTTTTTTTAAAAGATTTTATTTATTTATTTGAGAAAGAGACAGAAAGACCAAGAGAGAGCACAAGCAGGGCAGCGGGAGAGAGGGAAGCAGGCCCCCCGCTGAGCAGAGAGCCTGCCTCTGGGGCTCGATCCCAGAACCCCGAGATCATGACCTGAGCCGAAGGCAGATGCTCAACCAATTGAGCCGCCCAGGTGCCCCTGTGACCTCAGTTGCTAAACTCGTCTTGGATCAAATCCTAAAAGAAATGATAGGCGCTACATGCCGGTCACGGTCAGGCCACTGAGCAGCAGCAGGTGACGGGCGTGAACCCTGGTGATACTGGCCTTTGGGCCACCGGAACCGTGTGGGGTCACTTGGACCGGTGCTGGCGGCCTGCCGTGCTCGTCCATAGACGCCAGCGCCCACAGCGCGGCACAGGACGGGCTTGGAGCCTGAGCCCCGCCTCCGCAGAGCCCAGGCCTGGAGGGGCCATGGCTTCGAGGCAGGGGACCCCGCTGCTGGTCCGGCATCCACGACCGGCTCACTGAGTGATCCTGGCGCGTGGCCGGCTGGCTCGGGGCTCCTGTGCCGACGTGGGAGCTGACCGTGGGGCCCTGAGGCCTCATCTCAGTGGGCTGCCCCCTCCATCGGGGCGGCCTGGAGCCCGGGTCCTCATAGCGGGGGTCATCCCCAAGGAGAGCCCTCTGGTCCTTTGCAACCGTCGAGTCAGAAGGTGCTGCTGGCCCGCGTGTAAGAACAGACCTCCCGTGCGTGGAGAAGGTTTTCTAGTGGGTGGTGGAAAACCGTTCAGACTCTGCAGGCCACTGGAGGCATGAGATTATGAAAGGCTCCTCTCTCTGCCCACAGTGCAGCAGGCTGGCTGGGAAGGTAGTGAGATCCCCGTCCCTGCAGCTGTGTAAGCAGAGGCCGAACAACCAAAGGCAGGCGACTGTAGCAGGGACATTTGAAGTTTCTTTAGCCCAGGGAAAGACGAAGCTGCCCCTTACCAGGCTCCTGCGTGGAGTGTGTTCTGTGCCCCGTGTCCTGTTGGGTCTTCCCAGCGTTGTGTGGGGCCGGTGGCACCAGCCCCTCCTACAGAGGTGGGCACAGAGGAGCGCGGGAGCCCACCTGGGACGCTGGGAGATGCCAGGTTAGACCAAGGTGCTGTCAGGAAGACCGGAGAGAGCCATGATCGAGGACCCCCCAAGGTGGTGTGCGGGAGGGCAACTTTGCGAGCACTGGCCTGCCCCCCCCCACCCCCCGCCCAGGATATGGGCCTGCGGGATAGTGGGGGCCCAGGGGGACTGCTTCCTAAGCCCCAGCAGGACCACCCAGCCCGCCACCCATGCCTGGTGTCCGGGTCTCAGCCGGGGTGAATCGGAGTGCCAGGGCCACACCCCGCCTGACTCTGACTCGGTGGCCGTGTCCCTAGGAAACGTGGCCCAGGTGGTGCCCTGGGGCCACGTGGTGGGCAGCTGCTCGTCCTCCCGGTTCCCGGGCTCGTCCCTCTCTGCCCCGGAGCTGCTGAGAAACACTGGTTGCAAGCAGGTCAAGGTGGCAGTGGCCCGGTGCCCCCCACCCCGTTCCTCCCAGCCCCGCCGACCCGCCTCCCGCCCTCCCTTCTCTTCCAGAGCGAGATCGCCCACGATGAGCACTGTGCCGCCTGCAAGCGAGGGGCTGACCTGCAGCCTTGTGGCACCTGCCCAGGGGCCTACCACCTCAGCTGCCTGGACCCGCCCCTCAAGACGGCGCCCAAGGGCGTGTGGCGGTGCCCCAAGTGCCAGCAGAAGGTACGGGAGGCTGTGCTGCCAGGCAGCGGCCCTCCCGCCGCCCCCCCCCCCCACTGCCTCACTCCCTGCACGGAAGGACCCTCCGCCAGCACAGCATCGGAGGCTGGGGGATCTGCGGGGCCGCCCCGTGCTCTGTAGGGTCTCAGCACCCCCGGCCTCTGCCCACTAGATGCCAGGAGCACCCCCATAGTGGCCATCTCAGACATTGCCAGCGGAGGCCCCCTGGTGACGACTGAGCAGAGGTGTCCCCTCTCCAGCTGTCTGCCCGAGTGACTCCACCTCTGAGCTCCAGATTCCCCCAGGGAGACCTGGACTAACAGTGCAAACCGCAAAGCCAGCTAGCTAACACGTTCCATCTCCCCGCCACCACACACAGGAAAACCTAGCAGGTTCAAAAAAACAGTAACACTCCCTTCTGGTGCTGATGCGGGGAGGCAGACACTCTTTGCATTGTGGCATTTATCAAGAGCCTTATCTTTTAAACACAGAAGCTAGCTTTGGGGAACGTGGTCCCAGGAAGGAATGCAAAAACAGATAAGATTCTGTGCACGAAGAAGCCCCTCGCCCCTTATTCATAAAGGAAGAGATACAGCGACCTCGCGGCAGCAGGAGACCGTGAAATTCATTCCAGCGGGTGCACTCAATGCGATGTTACGTGGTCACTGAAAATGATCTTTACAGAGTTTGTGATTCCTTGGGGTTTGTTTTCTGTGTGGACCTAAGTTTTAAAAAAAGAAAACATCACGCTTTATAGTGGCTGTAGAGTTTCATCATCAGCTCCCTGAGAAAAGCTGCAGGTAGAATAAAAAACGTGGGAGGGCTTCCTTCCAAGTGTTTGAGTCACATGGGAACTTAGCAATAATTTTTTGTGAAAGATGTTTTTCTACATGATATGTATGTGTTACTTGTGAAATCATAGGAGAATCACCTTTATTTCTGAAAACACTTGATTCTCGCGAGTTCCCATCATCCCCGGGGACCTAGGGAGAGGGCAGGCACAGTGGGTCCTGTGTCACTGTCTCCTTGGGGGCCACCAGCCCTGCGCTGTGACTGCCTGGTGGGGGGTGGGGCACAGCTTTCTGAGGGAAGACAGGGAGGACACAAGATTCTCTTCCCCACCTGAGTACGATGATGGGGCCTCACTGAGCCCTTGGCATGTCCCTAGCCAGTCTGGGGCTGCTCTTGGGTCCCCAGGACAAGGGAAGAAGGCAGGTGGCCATTCGTGGATGCATTCGGTCAGGAAGACTTGGGGCGTCCTCCACACCAGCACCGTGGGGGGCCCGGGCAAGAAGCAGGTTCCTGCCCTCAAGGAGCCCTGGGAGGCAGACTGGGAGGCAGGGGTAGCTCCATCCCATCACGGTTGAGGAACCTGCTGCTCAGAGAGCTTGTGTTCCCTCCCCCCTGGGTGGCACAGCCAGGCCACGGCAGGTTGTGGCCCATCCGCTGGCTCATCTCCCCGCTCGCCCTCTAGGCCTTAAAGAAAGACGACGGCGTGCCCTGGACCGGGATGCTGGCCATTGTGCACTCTTACGTCACCCACAAGACGGGTAAGACGGCCTCGGGGAGCAGAGAACAGCACCTCCTCCCTTCTCTCCAGCCCCAGCCTTGTCCTCTGGATTCACTCTGGGCCCATCCGAAGCCGTTCTGAGCCAGAGCTTTGCAAAGAGGGACCCCGGGACTCTGCAGTTACTGTGGGGAGTGGCGCTCCCAGCCCCTATGTTGGCAGCTGGGGCCCCTGGCTTCTGCGGGAGGATATGGCAGAACGACCTGGAAGTGTAGACCTCGGGTTCTTTCTGCTTCTCCCGCTTGCCCATGGCCCAGGCTTTCCGCTCACCTGGCTTGTGTTCTTACCCGGCCTTCTCTTTGCTAGTCAAGGAAGAAGAGAAGCAGAAGCTGCTACAGAGAGGCAGTGAGCTACAGAGCGAACACCAGCAGCTGGAGGAGCGGGACCGGCGCCTGGCCTCGGCAGTGAAGGTGCGCTGGGCATGGGCGGCAGGAGGCTGGGGCACCTTAGAGCCCCAAGATTTAAGTCCAAAGCTTCACTGTCCTGTTATTGAGGCCCCGGGAGAAGACAGACTCAGCAGCGTCGCTCAGCGGGCCGCGAGGTAGGGAATGCAGCCTGTGTTCGAGTCAACAGATGGTTATCAAGCAGTTGAGCCTCTAGCTCTGCTCCCACCGAACCCTTCGTCTTTGGCAAAGACGAAGTCTCTGAACTTCAGTTTCTTCTTGTGTAAAGTGAACCTAATGACTTCTCTTCTGTAGTGTGGTGGTAAACAAGACAGTGGTGATGGCGATGATGATGGTGGTCATGATAGTGGTGATGATGGTGATGACGGTGATGATGGTGATGATGGTGATGGTGGTGGTGATCGTGATGGTGGTGATGGGGTGTTGGTGGTGATGGTGATGGTGGTGATGATGGTGATGATGGTGATGGTGGTGGTGGTGGTGATGGTGGTGACGGTGGTGGTGACGGTGGTGGTGATGGTGATGGTGGTGGTGGTGATGATGGTGGTGGTGATGATGGTGATGGTGGTGATGATGGTGATGGTGGTGATGGCGGTGATGGTGGTGGTGATGGTGGTGATGATGGTGATGGTGATGGTGGTGATGATGGTGGTGACAGTGGTGGTAACGGTGGTGGTGATGGTGATGATGGTGGTGATGGTGATGATGGTGGTGGTGATGATGGTGATGGTGATGGTGGTGATGATGGTGGTGATGATGATGGTGATGGTGGTGATGATGGTGGTGGTGATGGTGGTGATGGTGGTGATGATGGTGATGATGGTGGTGGTGATGGTGATGGCGGTGATGATGGTGATGGTGGTGACGGTGGTGGTGACGGTGATGATGGTGGTGATGAGGATGGTGGTGATGGTGATGGTGATGATGATGGTGATGGTGGTGATGATGGTGGTGATGAGGATGGTGGTGATGGTGGTGGTGATGATGGTGATGGTGGTGGTGATGATGGTGATGGTGGTGATGATGATGGTGATGGTGATGGTGATGATGATGGTGATGATGATGGTGATGGTGGTGATGATGGTGATGATGATGGTGATGGTGGTGATGATGGTGATGATGGTGATGGCGGTGATGATGGTGGTGATGAGGATGGTGGTGATGGTGATGGTAAGGGCAGTGCCAGGTCTTAGTGAAACTCTCTAAACATAGTATCTCACTTAATCCTCTGAAGAGCCCAGGGCGGGCTCTGTGATTATTCCTGTCGCGGAGTTTGGGTGCAGTCTCAGGGAGTAGACTGATTTCCCTGAGCAGCAAGCAGCCCACACTCCAGCTCGGGCCCCGCCCCGACCGCTGTCTGCAGTGCACGATACGCACGAAGCTAACCGAAAGACGAGCACGGCGGGCCACCTGCAGATCTCTTGCCGCTGCTGTGGCTGAGCCAGAACTGGCTCCCAGCTTCCTCAGCAGGAGGGGAAGCGACCTGAGCAGCGAGGTGGTGTGACAGTCGGGAGGAAGCCTGTCCCACGCTGCCGCCCAGCACGCCGTTTCTAGCCCTGAACTCTAAATCAAACTTCTCCCGGGGGTCTGGCTGCAGTTCCAGTTCTCGGGGCTGCCTGGTTTTGGAACGCCCTCGGGCTGGTTGCTTTCAGGCCCGTGCCCAAAGGAGGGGAGGAGTGGTGGGGGAGGGGGCTGAGAGGTGGAAGCCCCGGGACGCCTGCACGGCGGGATCCTGAGACAGCCCCCCACCCCTCTCTCCCCCCTGACAGAAATGCCTAGAGCTTAAGACGAGCCTGCTGGCCCAGCAGAGGGGCACCCAGTCGTCCTTGGACCGCCTGCGGGCCCTCCTGAGACTGATACAGGGCGGGCAGAGGCTGCAGGTCACCGTGACGACCGCCAGCCCCGTCCCGCTGCTGGCCGGGCCCTGGACCAAGCCCCCAGCGGCAGCCATGCACTCTGCCCTCCAGCACTCCCAGGGGCACAACTGACCTCGCGGGACCGGCTTCACACCCACGGAAGGTTCCTGGGACCCTGCTCAGCAGACCTGAGGTTTCTGTCCGCCTTAATTCATAAACACTATGAATTTCAGACGAAAATAAAACCTGACCGAGACAGACAGAGGAAAGAAGGGAGAGGAAAGGGGTAGAAGTCCTAGAGCCGGGACAGGAGGGATGGAGTCCTCCGCTCCACGTTCCCGCGGGACGCCAAGGAAGCCAGGTGGGCGCGAGACAGCCGGGTGCAGTCGGCGCCCGGCTGTTGGGGGGCTGCCCAGGCCTCCGGCTTCCAGGCACAGCTGTCTCCTCGGCCTCGGGCTGCCCCCCTGTCCCGGGAGAGAGAAGGGCAGAGGTTGGGAGGGGAGCCAGGAACCCGAAGACCTAGCTGAGTAGTAGCGGTAGTTGGGACAAGCAGTGGGTAGCGAATCTAGGTAGGACCCTGCGCCCCTCCCGCTCCCGGGCCCCCGGGCTCGAGGCCGGGGCGCTCCAGCGCCTTCCCGGAACGCGGGCCCCTCTCCGTCAGTATTATTAGCATTCAGAGTCAGAGCTGTTGAACTTGAAAGAAACTACGAGGTGGGTCCCTCCGGGGAGGGACTCTGCGGTCTCCACCTGCCAGGGCCTCCGCGCACCCCCGAGGCTTCGGAGCGCCCGCGCTATTTGCCTCCTGCCCTTTGCCGACCTTCTGGACTCCTTTTGCCATCGGCGTCTTTTTCTCATGGAGTTTTTGGGCAAGATGGAGCTGCAGGCACGCAGGGGAGGCCTCTGGCGGGTTTTCTATCCGGGGTTGAGTCACTCCACTTACGACCGAAGCCTTTTCTCCTTTCAAAGAGCCGATAAAGTATTCCATTCCTCTTTTCTTGCCAGTACAGACATTTATGCCAAAAAATAACTTTACATTTTTGTATGGCGTTTTTATTGTAAGATATTTAATGTGAAGGGGGGGGAACGCTTGCTGACTTCTTTTCCTGCTTCCAGTTGTCTCTGCTGCAAAGTACGAATGCGAAAACCCCCTCCTGGGGAACTGCCAAACTGGAGGGATCCAGAGCGTTCTTTCAGAAGGGGCGCGGGGGGAGGGGGCCGTGGCCTCGGGAGGGATTGGCCTTTGGAGTCACAAGAGTCCCTCTTCTTGCTGAGGGCGCGCTCCCGCCTCCCTGGGGTGGGAGGTCTGCCCACCAGCTCCTCCAGTCCCGAGGGACGTAGCACAACACGATGAGCATCCGGAAGCCCCTGGGCTCCCACCCCAGCATATCACACGGTGCCCAACTGCTGGAACACAGGTGTGCATGTGCACACGCGGCCCCAGACGCACACGCACACGTGCACACCGACAGGTGCAGAGCGGGGAGGCTGGCCGGGGCCCCACAGACTGCCATGGTCCCTCCCGGCATTTTCTCGACTCCGGGAGAAACTGTGCTGTACGATACAGATCTATTTTAATACACTTAACACTGGGTTGAACAAGATTTTTATATTCTTTTATTGATGAACAAAGTGGACTGTGAGACACACGCCTTCTACATTGGTTATTCTAGATGCCAATCGTGCATTCCCGCGTGGCTTGCGATAGAAACGTCTTCAGGTTCCTTCTCGTTGGTTTGTTTTTCTTCTTGGATGGACTGACTTGAATTAAATTTTTAAAAACTGTAATGGGAGGCTCTGGAAGGTCGGACCCGGGAGGGGTAGCTGCCGACGTGTCTTGAGACTTTAGTGTTTTTGGACCAAGGAGGACCGTCCGTGGATAGTGAGGGTAGAACAAGTGTTTGTCTTAAATATGCCGATGTAGTTTCCCTTCTGTACGACGCATTAAACTCGACTGATGATTTCAAAGCCGTGTGGTTCGCTTTGCCTCCAGCAGAGAGGTTTCTGGGAGCTCGAGGGGCAGGGAGGGGGGGTTGGAGAGGTGGAAAGTCAGGGTCCCGCCCCTGACTGGAGGGAGGCAGGGAAGAGAGAGCTCACGGGCATCCTCTATGTGCTGATCGCACCCCCCGCCCCCGGGGGGCAGGAGCACCTGTCGGGCCGGTGGAGGGTCACAAGCGACAGAAACCCACCGGCCGGGCGCCGTGCGGTGTGGACACAGCTCCCTCCCTCCTGCGTCTCTCAGCCCCTTGACAGCACCTGCTTCTTCTGTTGCACACAAGCTCCCACAACCACCCGGGGCTTCGTCCTTGGCCTTTCAAGAGAGCAGCCGAACGGGGGGCCCAGAGCCCTGCGTCCTGAACCCAGGCACCTCAAAGGCCTCCGGTCGGCCCAGTCAGGTGGGGAGCCCACCTCTGGACAACCAGATGTGGCCAAGGGTGGGATCAAATACGAACGGACGGCCCACTGGAGCCCCGGGACTGCGGGCTGCACCCGGAGACTGGGGAGGGGTGGGCGGGGCTGCACGGCCCAGCCGGAGGGGGTCTCTGACAGTCCGGTCCTGTTTCCAAGCTGGTCCGGAATCCCATAGTTTGGGTGGGGCCTAGAGTTCAAGGCGCCAGTGCCTGACCCGGCCGCATGCTCTGCCGGCCCCCCAATGCCTCCCTGAGAGCCCGCCCATCCCTGGGGACTCAAGGTTCCCGTGGTTCTCAGTCTCCTGTTTTCTTCCCACCCTTTCGGGTCCTTTCCAACCAGGCTGCCCTTTGCCCCATGATTCCCCTGGGGCTGCCCAATTCAAGGTCAGTCGTGACCTCCCTGTGGCCAGATCTAGTGGGGGACATGCTGACCATGCCCTCCCGCTCATGGAGGCTCCCAGGACCCCCACTCCCGTTGTTCAGTTTGTCTCTTCCCCTGGGTCTGTGCTCCGACGCCTCCTCTCCTGACTTCTTAGGCTGATGTCCAGCCTCCCAGTTCTCTGTCTCCAGGCTGACTGCTCCCCGATGTTATCTCCAGGAGGGACCCCTCCACCCCATCCCGCTGCTCTCAGTTCTCAACCCAGCAGCCAGCATGACAATGCCTCTGCCCAACGCTGCCGTCCCTGCCCGTCTCTTTCAGCAGCAAGTCCTTCAAGGCCACAGTCACTGCATTCTCCGGCCCTTTGGCGTCCCTTCCTGCCTCTGCACTCTCCTCGCTCTGTTCCAG
>CM052807.1:116161762-116184982 GCA_028533885.1 Nasua narica | reverse complement strand
CGCTCTCTCTCTCTCAAATAAATAAATCTTTTTTAATCTCAAATTAATAAATCTTTTTTAAAAAAGATTTATTTATTTGACAGAGAGATCACAAGTAGGCAGAGAGGCAGGCAGAGGGAGAGGGGGAAGCAGGCTCCCCGCTGAGCAGAGAGCCCGATGTGGGGCTTGATCCCAGGACCCCGAGATCACGACCTGAGCTGAAGGCAGAGGCCTTAACCCACGGAGCCTCCCAGGTGCCCCTCAAATAAATAAATCTTAAAAAAATAAATAAATAATGCTGGCTGGGAAGGACTGAGTCAGTAACTTCAATAAAATCTTGGCATGGCAGCGCATACAGTAAGCACTCAATACATGTGACAGGTTTCCACAGGCTAGACGGTGGATGCCTCCAGGAGTGCTGCTCCATTTACAGACGAGGAAGCCGAGGCCCGTCGGAGCGGGGTTCCCAGCTGCGCGGGCAGCACCCCAGGCGGGCTGGCCCAGCGCCCTCCGCCACCCCCCGCCCGGGCGGCCCCGAGGAATCCCCGGGACGGCCAGGCCTCCCACTTATTAAGCAGTCAAAGCGGCATTGGCATCAGTGACATCAGTCCCTCTGAGTAAACACCCCTCGGTCACCCTCCGGTAACACAGGCCAGCGTATCGAAAATGGGCTTCAAAGTGATATAATGGGGAAGGAAATGAAAACTATCAATAAAATGCAAATTCTGCGAGGCATCCGTTTAATTCATGACCCCTATTCCTCCCCGCGCCGGGCGCCGCACAACATCGCTCACTGTCTCCGAGACGGGAGAAGCCCAGTTTATGAATAAAGAAACGGCTCCCGGAGCCATCGGCCGGAACGCGCCCCAGACCATCCGTCATCGGCTCAGAGAGAAGGACGATTAAAATGCATAATAAAGGCAGCAGCAATCTAACCGGGAGTGACTTGGGGGTTGTCGCTTTGGGGGTTTCTTTCAAGGCTGCTCATCTTTTTTTGCTGAAAGGCCAGGAGATTGAAGGTCCGTCTTGTCTGCATCCTGCAGGGAGGCCTGGCTGGGGTCTAAACTGCGGGCCCACGAGCCGGCTCTGGGGCAGCGACCTGTCCCCTCTTCTCCTCTCTGCCCCTGGCCGCCTGGGCGTCTCTGGATTGCAGCTCCGGCCTCTCTGCTCCTGCGGCCGGCACCCTCCTTGTCTACCCCGCTCCCCACCCTTGTCATCTCCCTCCGAGGTCACAGCCCCGGCCCCAGACTGAGCCCCACGCGGTGACCCCTCCTTAAACTGCTGAAATCAACTTTATCCATAAAACGCTGTCTGAAAGGAATGCAATTCTACAAAGCTTCTCTTTGGCCGAGCGCACACCCCTCCGATACGGGCAGATGATTCACCATTACTCTCTACAACACCCCGATTTCTAGCTGCGGTTCTGCACGTCCAGCTCTGGGGGGAGGGACACTGGGGCGGAAACTAGGGGGAGTCCCCCTTGGTGCGGGGTGGGGTCTGCTCACGCCCAAAGCAGACCCCTTGGCAGGCATCACAGGGTGGCTCACGTCACTTCCCGGCGGAGCAGGGGAGGGGTTCCAGGTCGTGAAGTGTCCCCTGGGTGGGGATGTGAACCGGACTCAGGGACGAGGGGACAGAGCCGACACCTGGTTGAGGCTGGAAGGGGGGCAGGCCAGGAGCTCTCGCCAGGCGCTCCGATGGAAAAGCCAGGGGTGGTTTCAGGGGTGCTGCTGTCATGATTTCTCTGGGCTTAGCCTCTGGGTCACCGGGGTGGGAGCGTCTGCATTTCCCTCACTCTGCTTCTCTGCCCGCGAAGTCTCTCTCAGCCACGCGTAGAGCCGGCCCCGTCCAGCTTCGCTCCGGCTGTCTCTGCCTGACTCTGGGGGACCTCTGGCTGGGCCGGACTCTTTTAAGGGTCCCCTGAAGCCATCGGGTGTTCTCTAAAGACAATTAAGTGTCTCAAGAAGCTGGCACTGAAATGAGAACTCTGCTCTGAAACGAGAGAACTCTCCAGAATCCGAGGACGGCTGTCATCGCCGCAAGGAACCCCGGAGCTTGAGGAGGGGCTCACGTGTTCCACCCGGATGACCTCAGAGCCTCTGTGGGAGAACCTGCCCCCAGCCCAAGGCAGCCCACAGACCCTTAATGGTCCTGAAGGACCCACGACGAACCACAGGGCCACCGACAGCCTCGCTCCAGGAAGGAGCCCCGTCCCTTCCGTGAGGTCCCCTGTCCGGCGGTGGAGATCGGGCATGCAGAAACGGAAGGACCCCTGCTTATTTCCCGGGGCCCCCCTCTCTCGATTCAACTCTCCTTCCGTACCCCCGGAAACCTTACCCCGCTCTGCTGGGGCCCCTTCCCAGTTAGGGTTCAGCGGGTCCTCTGGCCCGATGTTGAAAAGCTCTCTCCACAGCATGAACTCAGACCACTGTTCTAGTTCCAATCAGGGGCCCCCGCAGCCGCCATCGGCACCCCATCCCGCGGCAGGAAGGGCCACCCTAAACCACAAGCCCCACGGCACTGGCCCTCTGCCTCACGCTCCCCAGGGCCCGGTGACCAAGCGCGGACTCCGGAGCACGCCCGAGAGGCACAGAGAATCGTGAGAAGGAGCCACCTCTCGACCGAAGGGCAGAAAGATCTCGCGGGAAGCTGTCTATGACGCTTTTCAGCCACACACTAGGACCGGCTAGAGGGAAAAGCACGGAGAAGACATACCCGCCAATAGCGGTAAGGACAGAGTGGCCCGGCCGGATGTCAAGGAGGGCACCTCGAAACGATGCAAAGGTCTACACACTACGAAGACGTGACAACGCTAAGTGTACGTGCCCCCCGAACGGTGTCGAGACACACGGAACACAAGCGGACGGAACCAAAGACAGTGACCAACAAATCTCAACCACGGGCGCGCCGAGCACCCCTCGGTCAAGACCTGACGGGCGCAGACGCAGAAGCGGCTAGAGGAGGAGAAGTCTAGACGGCACCGCGCGGCAACCGAACCTGGCTGAAACACACGGAACGTCCCGCCCAGCACCGCGAGATACACGCTCCTCTCGAGCGTTCAAGGGACATCCGCCGAGGCCGCTCGCGTGCAAGGTCACCGCTTTTGGGACTTCTAGGTCTCGGAACCCATCGACAGTCTTAAAAACGACTGACGTCCTCATGGAGTTGTTTTTCGTTTTCGTTTTTGTTTTGTTACGATTTATTTATTTTAGAGAGAAACCGAGCACGTGTGAGCTGGGGGAGGGGCAGAGGGAGAAGGAGAGAGAATCCCAAGCAGACTCTGGGCTCAGTGGGCGGCCTGATGCGGGGCTTTCCTTCTTTCTTTCTTTACTTGTCCCTCTCCCTCTGTTCCTCCCCCTGCTCACGCGCATGCTCTCTCCCTCCCGCTCTTAAGTAAAATTTAAAAATCCTTACAAATAATCCATTGCATAGTAACATATATAATGTATTTCATATTCTTATGAAAAATAACTGTATTTCCTGCCTTCCTTTGGCAGGCACCTGATCTGTGCTCCCACATGGGGTCCAGCAACCGTCCCTGCTCCCCAAACCTTCAAGTTTCTCCAACCTGAACTCCTGGGCCTTGAAATGGCTGGCCACCTGTCCAGTCCCCATCCTCTCCTCAGTCCTCTGCACGGAGCGGGCACCACAATACTTAGCATTTGTGTCTTGGGAAGCCTCCAACGATTGAGAACCATTCCTCTGCTTCCTCGTCACCTTGACAAGATTCCAGCTCTCTGGGGACAGGGACTAATGTTTACGGAGCTCGGTGCAGGGAACAAAGAGGTGAGGTGTTAGGGTCACCGCCTCTGATGGCTAAGTCCATGTGCTACCCCGACTGGGCTCAGGGCGCCCCGGACGGTTGTACATCATTTCTCGCTGTGCCTGTGGGGGCTGTTTCCAGAGCCGGGCAGCACCTGAGCCGAGGGAAGATCGCGACTGTAATCCGTGAAGGGCCTGGACAGAACAAAAGGGCAAAGGGAGAATTTGCTCTCTCTTTGCGTGGGATACCCACTCTCTCCAGCCCTCGGACACAGCGCTCCCGGTTCGCCAGAGCCCGGGCGAGGACTTACACCACCGGCCCCTCCTGGGTCCCCGGCTTGCAGTTGGCAGATCCCGGGACTTCTCAGCCTCCACCGTCACGTGAGAGCCAATCCCGACAATAAACCTCCTCTCGCGTGGACCTCTATATGTCCTCCTGGTCTCGTCCCTCCGGAGGACCCCGACATCGGCTGCTTTTCCCAAACACTGCCAGGTACTTTGGTTCCTACTGAGGCTTTCCTTCTGGGGCCACAGCCAGCTGGAGGGGAGCACCCCGTGCCACGGAGCCCATGGAGATGCTGGAGTTGTCAGTGTTCCCGGGACCACCCTGCTCCGACCCCCCTGCCACCTGCAGGATGCGGTGCCTGGCCACGTCGTAGAAGGGGTGATTCGTGCTCAGGGCAGGGTCCGGGGCAGCCGCCGGCCTTCTCACTATGCTCAGAGCTGCTGCCTCCTCTTTATCTCTCTGTAGCGCTATGGCAGACCACAAGGATTAGAAGGAGTCAGCTGTCTTCCTGAGGAAGACGGGCAACAAGGGGGCTTCCTAAGGTCTCTTTATGGGACAGTCGCCATGCCTCAGTGTGCACCCACTACGTTCCCATCTCTGCTGTGCTCCCATTATGTACCCACCTCTCCTGTGCACCCACTATGTGCCCGCCTTTCCTGTAAACCCACTATGCATCTGCTTGGTGTGCGCCCACCCCTCCTGTGCACCCACTATGTGCCCAACCTCTCCTGTGCGGGCACCCACTATGTGCCTGCCTCTCCTATGCACCCACTATGTGCCCACCTCTCCTGTGCACCTACTACGTGCCTGCCTCTCCTGTGTACCCACTATGTGCCTGCCTCACCTGTGCACCCACTATGTGCCCACTTTTCCTGTGAACCCACTATGCATCTGCTTGGTGTGCGCCCACCCCTCCTGTGCACACACTATGTGCCCACCTCTCCTGTGTACCCACTATGTGCCTGCCTCTCCTGTGCACCCACTATGTGCCCAGTCCTCCTGTGTACCCACTATGCACCTGTCTCTGCTGTGTTCCCACTATGTGCCCACCTCTCCTGTGAACCCACTATGCATCTGCTCAGTGTGCACCCAACCCTCCTGTGCACCCGCTATGTGCCCGCTCAGCGCGCAGAACCATGGAGGCATAGAATGAGACCTCAGGGCTGAATACTCCTCTCCACACTGACAGGAGTGGAAAATGAGGCTCAGAGACAGGGAATGAGGGCCCAAGGTCACACTGCTCATGGCCAGTGGAGTGTAGACTTGAATTTGATTTCCCAGCTCCAAATTCCAACCAACCCAAGCCCTCTTTGAAGACGTGGACACGGGCAGCTCGCAGGAAACCACGGCTGGGTTGAGGGCAAAAATGGGTCACTGGGCTATGAAGGAGGAAAAAGGACTGTCTTCCAATTTAGTTTCGGGGGTTGCAGTTTCCTTCACGCGAAACAAATTAAGACAGAGATGTTTTCAGCTGGAAAAAGAATGGGACCTTCCAATTTTAGGCTAGAGGAGACTCTGGTCCCCAGATGCACTGGGTGGAGAAGTGTTCCTCCAAAGTTCACGTCTGCCTGGAACCTCACGATGGGACCTTATTTGGAAACAGTGACTTGAGAGATAGAATTCATTAAGATGCGGTCATACTGGATTAGGGTAGGTTTTAAATCCGACAACTGGGGTCCTGGCAAGAAGAGAAGAGACACAGACGCAAGGAAGACGGCCACGTGAAGTATCCTGACCGATAAGCAGGGGACAGTGCTACACTGAGCTCTGGAAAACAGGGCGCCCCGAAGAACTGGGAACAGGTGCTCTAACAAAGACGAGTGCACGCCACGCTCACGGCAGCGCTATTCACCACAGCCAAGACGTGGCCCCGGCCACATGTCCGTCCAGGGAGGAGCAGAGACAAAATGTGCGCGGGTATTGTCCAGCCCTAGGAGGGACGCAGTACCGACACACGGACCTGAAAATACCACATCACATTGAAGGAGAGGCCATGCGATGTAGGTTCCGTTTATGGGAATGCCCGGGACGGGAAAACCCACAGAGTCAGAAGGCAGACTGACGGTTGCCAGGGGGGGCGAGGGAGGGAGTGACTGCTAACGGGTTCGGGGTTTCCTTTTGGGCTGATGGAAATGTCCTAACGTTGTGGGGACACCACACATTATGAAGACAGTTAATACTTTAAGATGATTTAAGCTACTTTTATGGTACGTTAATTGCACCTCAATTAAAAAAAAGAAAAAGAAAACACTGCTTCAGCACGTGGGGCACAGCCACGGAAACGCGAGGAGGCAGAACGCTGGACCACCCAAGGAAGGGAAGGGAGGGGACGGGGGAACAAGGGGGTTTCCCTAACAGTGCTGTGACTTCAGGCTCCCAGTCCTGCTACCGGGGACCTGAGTGAGAAGTGCTTCAGTGTCGCCACGTGCCTTAAGCAGCAAGGGGAGCAAACCAGAGGGCACAACGCCGGGTCCTCGGGAGCGGCCACGCCGCAGGTGCCTAACGAGCCGAGGCTTCACGCATCTGGGTGGGACGCCGACGCTGGACGCAGAACTGAAATCTGTTTATTTTAGGGCTACAGGCCGTTAGCGGGTTCTTAGCATCTACTCCCGTTATTGCAAACCTGGTGGAGGGAAATGACTCAAGCCGCCTGGCCCCGAGCGCGTAGTAGGAACAGCCGTGCAGGTAACCTCGTGCTCGTAGGAGCTTAACCAAAACGCCAGGGGGCGATCCCGGGGAGAGGCTCTCCTCCCAGGTTGGCCCCTGTCCCTGGGGGCCCTCGGGCACGTTTTCCAGTCACCCTGAGCCTCAGTTTGCTTGTCTGCAAGATGGGGATGCGGAATCTGGTGCTTGGTGGGTCGCCTGAAGCGGCGACTGACGACATCACCCCCCCCCCCGAGCCTCGCACGTACACGGATTATCTGTTCACAGCAGACGTACACCCACGAGCCCTCGCAGGACGAGGCCGGAAGGGGAGCACACTCTCACCTATCTCAGCCAACTCCTCGGCCCAACTCCTCCAAGGCCAGCCGGGACATGCTCTGCTGCCGGCCCGACGCCGCCTCTCGGGGGTCCCGGCGTGGGTTCCTTCCAACACCCTGAGGGAGAAGCACACAGAACCGGGGACACTGATCACACAGGGACCCGCGAGGCCTCAGGGAAGGAAGGAAGTGCCCTTCATGTGCCCGGCTTGCTTCGCTCTCCTTAACGTAAAAAAGCACCCACTTCTGATCCCCCAAGACCTCAAGTCAAGACGGTGTTTCCAGCTCGGTTCACCCGCCCAGCCCACCCTCCACGTGGGTGAGGTCCGGGGAGCCGGAGCCCCGAAGGTGCAGGCCCGTGTACGTGACCGCCCCTTGTTCGGGACCTGGTGCCCCCGGCCGGAGCTCCGTCTCCCCAAGTGGCCCCATGTCGCGGGAGGGCAGGACAGGGGCCCGCGGGGCAGCGGGCACCTCGAGAGGGAACGGCACCCTCCGGGCCGAAGCCCTCAAGGCCCCCATCACGCCTGCACAGAGAGACGCGCGCACTCGCTCCCGCGCCCATTTTACGGAGGGGGAAACTGAGGCCAGCAAAGATCAATTAGGACTACTCGTGGCTGCAGAGCTAGGAGTTACCAAACGTGGTTATTCTGTGCCCGGGATAATGCTTCAGTACCTGTGCAAGTCTCCACAGAACTCCCTCTTAGGCCCCAAATAATGCAGAATTTGCCCCCCTAAAGGAATCAAGTACCGACACTCACTACCACGTGCGTGAATCTTGAAAACGTGACGCTGGGCCAGAGAAGCCAGTCACAAAAGACAACAGGATTCCATGTATACGAAATGTCTGGAACTGGCAAGGCCGTAGACGGACAGCGGACCGGTGACTGCCAGGGGCTGGGGGTTGGGGGTTGGGGACGGGGACAGCCAAGAAGCCAGGAAGCACGGGTTCCTTCTGAGGCGAAGGAAATGTCCCCAGAGTGACAGAGGTGACAGGTGCACATTCTCTGAGACGACGCTAAAAACGCTGCACTGTGCAGGTTCATGTGCGGGTCAATCGTATGTTATGTGAATCGCATCTCAACAAAGGTGTTTTTAAAACCCTGACGACGCAGAGTGAGAAAAGCACGTGCACGTCGGCCCGGTTTTTACTGGCAAGAGGAAACGCACGACATTGCGAAAATGCCGTCCTCTAAGAGCCAGGATGAGGGTTGGCAAATTCACGTGTTTTCCCACATTCAGCCTTTTTTTCATTTTCGCAGAAGTCTGTGTGGCTCTTGGCACAAGACGCAGTGACCTGAGCTAAAACCGTGTGTGGCTGACAACGTAAGAAGCTCTTAGGACTATAAAAAAAATCCAAAACCTTGCTGCCTTCTTCTTCTTTTTCTCCTTTTTCAGAACTCTGTTGGGTAAGTGCTGCTTTTCATCTCCATTTTACAGACGAGAAAACTGAGCCACAGGTCAGGGAGCCCCGGCTCAGGTGCAGAGCCCGGGAAAGGAGGCGCCGAGGACTCCAGGGCGCTGACCCGCGATGCCTGCCAGGGGTGCGGAGAGCAGAGTCGGGAGGCCCCGGGCGAGGAGCGGCTCGCCCCCTCGTCCGGGGGTCGTGGAGAGCCCGCCCGTCATGGTCACACCTACTCCCTTTGGGGGGAGAAGGCAGAGTCTGCGCTTGCCCATGGCCGTTGCCCATGGCCGTTGCCCATGTTTAAACTTTAGAATCCAACTTGAAAGGAAAAACGCACAGGGGTGGGCATCCACGACCCCGCAAATCCAGCCTGGACATGCGCAGCAGAAGGCGTACATCGGCGCACGTTGAGACAGGGAAGAGGGGCGAGGACGTTCCGAGGGGCACTCCTGAAAACGCCCCCCATGGGAAATGACCCGAGGAGTCACGGCCGGTGGAAGGCGGCCGTCACCGGGACCGTCCCATGGAGGCGCACTCTGCAGCCGTGGGACCGGGCCATCCGCAGCTGGGGTCCCGACACGGGGCTGGGGGGAGCCCCACAATCATGCCCAGCAACCAGCCACATGCGGAGGGTGGCATAGCGACATAGCGCATGAATCCACTACAAGTTCGAAGTAGGCAAAGCGACCCTGTGGCAACGGAGGTCAGCAAGGTGCCTGCCTTTGCAGGGAGGGCACGGGGGGTGGCCACGTGCTGTTTTGGGGTGCTGCTGTGTGTCTGGGGGGTCAGATGGTCAGGCGCTCAGGGAGGGCTGCCAGCAGGTGGAAAGGCTGCGTGCAGTTCCCCGGAGGAAGGTGGGGGGCAAGGGGGGACAGATGGGTGCCCTCGGAAGCGCTCGGGCTGAAAGAGGGACCCGACCAGGAAAAGGTCAGCAGGAGGAAGGGAGCTGACCTTGCCGGCATCAGGCAGCAGCCGAGAGAGGTCAAGGTGCTTGCTGGGGTCCCACACGGGCTGGGGAGGCTGCCCCCCAACACCGGGCATGTCAGGGGCACAGCGTCGCCGGCCCGTGTGGTCTGCACGGTCTGTGCAGTGGGATGCCGCCGCAGACACACGCTACGGCCAGAGTCCAGGCCTGCAGTCACACAGGAAGCGACTCGTCAGCTGGACAGAGAGGATTGTTGTCCTCTTGGCCACCAGCATTCCCCCCCCACTCTGCCAGGCACCCCCCCACACACACACACAGGCACAGAAGTACCCATGCAATGTGGCAGGAAACTCCACTTCGGGCACCAAGCGTGGAACGCCAGATCCCTGCCTGGCCAATCCTGGCACGAAATCCCCTGAGCCACGGAGACGAGGGCAGACGTGGTGATCACAGGCCCTCAGCTCTTCCAAGCAGAGTGAATTCTAAGACTTCCATGAAAGCTACTCAGAAGAAATACTTCTTCTTTTTTTTTTTTTTTAAGCAGGCTCAGCGTAGAACCCAACATGGGGCTCGATCTCACAAGATCGCAATCTGAGCTGAAATCAAGAGTTGGACGCTTAACTGGCTGAGCCACCCGGGCGTCCTGAGAAGGGATAGATTTTAAGTGTATTCCGCTGGACCCAAACCTGAGAGGATATGGGCCTGGAACTACTAAAGATCACACATGGAACATGAGAAAAATGAATCAAACGCAGAAGACAAAACAAGATAGAAAAACAGTCCCCTAAAACACTGGATCCAGCCACACCTGAATGCAAATATCCAATAAATCCTGCTTAAGCCTACTTGGGTTACAGATGACCTGTCACTTCTAACAAAATGAGTGCTTCCATTTTTTTTCTTTGAAAAGTCAGTGCATTAATGAAACACTCAATGAAAACTACTTCTACCTTCTCTACTTTAAGAAAAGAAAATGGTCACCGCCCACCCTGCTTTTCTTTTTTGATTGTGGTACAAGTAAATGAACTTCATTTCCAAAAACTCCGAGGGGGAAATCCGGTTTTAGTAACAGCCACCTCATGCACCAGCCGACCTCAACCCTACACTCATGCCTGGCCCTGGTTCTCTCCCTCCACGGGACGCAGCTAAAAGTCCTAATTCCACGGGGTCCCCAAGGTCCCTGCTCCCCCCTTGATGCGAACCTCCCTGGGCCAGGGTGACAACGTATCTCTTCGCGAGCCCCATCCACTTCATGTCGCCGCAAGTCAGCCCCTTGTCCTCTCTCTGCTCAGTGCATTTCCAAAGGGCAGAATAGCTTAACGGCAACACCAAGGGACTGCATTTAAGGGGACCACCTACGAAGACTTTGCCGGAAAGTCTCCTGTGGATCTAGTGAAGTCTCCAAAAGCCTTCTCGAAAAACTAGTCCTTGGGGATCAAAGAACACACGAGAGGACACCGCTCAGAGAAATCTAGAACAAGACATTCTACAAGACCACCAGCTTGGCCTGTTGCCAAGTTGATGTTATTTAAAAAAAAAAAAAAAAAAGCAAAACAGAGGGACCAGGGCCGGGTTTGGGGGACGGCAGGGAGCGCCGTGGGACACCTGAGGGACCTACAGAGACAAGGCGACCGCGTGCAACATGGAGGCCTACTGGAATTCTGGCTTACAAACAAGCCGTGGGGACAGTCCTGGGACAAAGGGGAGCCGTCATCAGGGCCCGAAGAGCTATGGGCGCTAGGAGAGCCACTGCCCGTGTTTCAGGGGTGCCCTGGGGTCCGGGTACGCGGGACTGCGGCCTCCCGTGTGGGACGCTTTGGCAGAGCTGGGCTAAGAGACAGACACACAGAGCGTCCCAGGGAACAGCACCCATTTCTGAGTCCAGCGTGGGTGCTCGCTACGATTCCCTCCATGTTCCTCTACTCTGAACAATTCTGATAAAAACCAGCTGTGGACGGAGCGAGGGAGGGGGGCATGCAGCCCCGCCCCGTCCCAGGGCCCCGAGAAAAGCCGCTGAAGTGCGAACACGGCCCTCGGCAGCCCCCGGGGTCCTCGGCGTGCTCCCCTCTCTCTCCCTGTCCCAGTTCCCGCACAGGCAAACCTCGCTGTTCTGCATTTCCACTTCTGGGAGCCTGGGCAACAGTGACCTAGCTCGGCCTCCAGGTTCAACCAGCCTCCCCCCTCCACCTCCCGAAGCACCCCTGCGCCCACCCGCACCTGCTCCCTGCCCTCCTCCTTCCTCGGATGGCTGTGTGGCTTTGCCCAGGCTTTTGCCCTCTCAGGGCTGAGATGGAACAAGCGCCTGGCCTGGCTGGTGGGAGAAACCCGGGGCACAAGGAGGGAGCCCAGGACAGAGGGAGGGAGGGGGGGAGAGGGGCAGGCGAGGCCTCGGGAGTCACACACACACCCCTTCCACAATCCCCGCACACACACGTGCACACACACACACACACACACACACACAGGCGCGCATGCTCAAGTCTCACACCCTCATCTCCAGCGAGACACCACCCTGCCCCCCTGGCGACACTGCCTCCTACCCCAGCACACACGACAACTCCAGACCCATCCCTCAACACCCACACTGCACACCAGTGCCTGGACCCGCCACCAGCTCCGCCCACGGCCCCCCGGGGCCTGCACCGCCTGCGTGTTTCTGAGGTCGCCTGACCCTGGAGGTAAGGGCAGCTTACAGCCAGCTGGCCGGGGCCGGGGTGCAAGCGCGGGATCAGGGTTGCTCCCTGGCAGGATGAAGGGCCCAGAGCCCCAGGCAAGGGAGGCCTGGCACTGCCCCACGTGGACCCCGTGGCCCACTGTGTCCGAGTCGGGAGCCCTGGGCCACCGTCCATATCCGGCTTTCCCGGAGCTGGGGGCAGCTCACTGGGCACCAGGGAGGGAGGGAGGGGTGACACCAGGCCTGGCTGCGAGCCACCCCCACCTGCAGTGAAAGTGAAAAAAGAAACTCGATCATCTACACCCACAGCTCTGGCCATGGCCACGGCAGCTGGGCTGTGAGGAGCTCTGGCCAGGAAGCCGGGTGAGCTGAGAACGCGGCTCACCTTCGTCATTTGTCCCGGGGCCACCTGACGAGACTGGCGGCCAGGCACAAAGGTGCCAAGGGCTGCTGCTGCTGGGGAAGGGAGGCACCCAGTCTTGTGGGGGACTCCCTGCCACCCCATCATTCTGCTATCCCTCATGCCCAGCAAGGGGGGCTCCCCGGAGGTGATGAGGGAAGGAGGCCACCTTGTCCCCACCCCAAGAGCTTCCTGAGTCCCACATGCACCCCTTTGGGGGCTAGTCTGGACCGATACATCTGCTACAAGCCAGACGAATAGCTTGAAAGCAACCTTCTGGGGGCGTGTCTCGAGGGTCCCACCTGACTCAGGGGAGGACACGTCTGGAACATTCTCCCTTCAAAGCCTCGAGAGAGGCACTGACCACCAGGGTGAAGGACCAGAATGCACCCAGGCCTCTTCCTGCTCCTGTGCCCTTGGGGAAAGGCCTCCCTGCCGAGGGGCACAGCGGGAGGTCCTGGCAAGGAACCAGCAGGGAGTTGGGAGTTCAAAGCCACGGGAGCCAAGACGGCTCTGTTTTCCCTGCAGAGTCGGCTTGAACCAAACACAGCGATACTTACTCCTTCTCTCTTTACAGGCTCAAAACTTTTACCCGGACCGCCTCTCTCCGAAAGCACAGGCAGCTTTGCTTGTTTCGAGGTCTGCGCGCTCAGACGCAAGCGCGTCACGCATAGCCGGTGACTGGTTGTGACAACAGCTAGTCTGGGGGCGTGAGGGGTGCGGATCCATCGGGATGAACCCGGGGGCCGTCCCCACCCCACAATCCCATACCTGAGAGTAAAATAAGGCTCTCCCCACCATCCTGGAGTGCTCCTGGGGTTTGCATCAGAGTCTGACAGTTCCTTACCCCCCGCTGCGTGGGGTCAGTGGGGCCCCACCCCACGCAGGACGGGAACACGGCCAGAGCAGAAGGAAGTCCGTCCCACGGCTGCCACTAAGGAGCCCGGGAGTTCCTCGGGGAGGCCGGTGTCCTGCCCCCACCGGACACAAGTGCTCTGTCTTCTCCAAGACCAGGAGCCCAGGGCTGGAAGGCATCCCGGAGAGCAGCGGGCTCTGGCACCACTTGTAAGTCCAGTCCCATTGGTCTTGTGATGGTTGATTTGTGTGTCAACTTGTCTGGGCAACGGTGCCCAGCTGTCCGGTCCAACACCAGCCTGGATGTTGCTGTGAAGGTATTTGTAGATGTGACCAATATTGACAATCGGTTGACTTAGTGTAAAGCTGATGAAGCACCATAGTGTGGTGGGCCTCGTCTAATCAGTAGAAGATCTTAAGAGCAAACGCAGAGGTTTTTTTCAGAGAACAACTTCTGCCTCAAGACTACAACATAGAATTCCTATTGCCCTACAGAGTTTAGATTTGCTGGTCCCCACAACTACGTCAGCCAATACGTTGAAACAAAACTCTTTATATATAAATATCTATTGGTTCTGTCTCCCTGGAGAACCTGATACAAATCTCGTACATACTCAGATTTCTCCTTCCCACGGATTATCAGAAATCACAAAACAGTGATGCCAGGAAGGACCACAGTGAACATACTGTGCCATCAATCGTCACTGTACAGCAGGAAATCAGGGGCCCAGAGATGGTAAGGGGCTTGCCCAAAGCCACACAGCAAGTCAATGGAGAGCTGGATCTTAAAACCAGGTTCCCTGATTCCAGCCTAGAATCAGAATGACTCCAAATACGGTGGGAAATGTCAGACATATTTTATTATTTAAATCTCACGCTACCAGTGATCTCCTGGTGTTGACGACCAGTCCCCGCAGGTGTCTTCTCGCAGGTGTGGGAGCAAACCTGTGCCTTGATGGAAAAGTATACGGTGTCTAGAACAGAGACCCCCTTCGGGGCTGACTCCTGTGGGAGCTACTTTATAACTGCTGACAGCTGAGAGCACCACAAAACGATCCTCGTCTACAGACACACAAATTCCATCCTGTCCAGTGGAAGTTCAGTGACCCCTCTCTCTTCCCCCTCCTCCTCCTCCCCTGAAACGCCCCCAATTCCCTCCCTTTTTCCTTTCATTTCCACATCCCTGACCTGTAAATGCCTCTGCACTTCAGACCCTTCTTTCAACCGGTGACAACATCTGCCCGCTTCCCTCGTGAGTTAAATAAAATCCTCAACGCGCGTTCACGTTTAGATCCGTATAACAGTCACGGCTTTATCCCTTTTCTGGAAATTATTTTTTAATGTGACTTTGCTCCGGGCACCCAGAGGCTTGCAAGAAAGGGACACTGAATGAGGAAAGGCACTTCTAGCCCTGGCCTGCCTTCCTAACGAGACAGCAGGCTCTGGCTCAAGGAGAGGACGGCCCCACAGCCTGCGGCTTCAAGTCCGGCTCCACACCACCTGCACTCCCTCGCTCTGGGCACCCTCCTTTCTCCGGAGGCTGGCAGCTGCAGCCGCAGAAACCCAGCGTCAGAGGCTCTCCCAAACCCCACGCCGCTCCTGCCTACCCCAGGGCCCTTACACAGACTCTTCCCTGAGCCTCGAAGTTCTTTCTGCCCCCGTGTGGCGTTTTCTTCCAGCAGCGAGGTTTTCCCGACAGCACTTCTCTGATTCCCTGACGCCAACTGGGGGATCCCACAATTCAGTCCTATTCTGACCCGAACGACCCGGGGTCAGCACAGACTCCACTGGTCAAGGGCTCGGTCCCACGAGTGACTGCCCCCATCTCAGACACCAGTCCCAGGTCCCAGTATCCAGACTAAGATGTACTTGGATCTGACAGGGCTACAAGTCCGGGGGTCCCCACGGCAGCCGCTCCGGTTCAGCAACGCAGCAGAAGAGCCCAGGAACTCAGGAAAGCACTTTACTTACGATCGCTGGCCTGCGGGAAAGGATACGGCTCAGGAACGAGATGCACGGGGCAAGGAATGGGGGGGCTGTGCACGGGGCAAGGAATGGGGGGCTGTGCACGGTGCACCACCCTCCTGGCCCCTCCCTCCGCGCGCCTCACCAGCCGGGAAGCTCTCTCAGCCTCGTGGTCTCAGAGCTCCGCCCCCCGCCCGGTCCGCAGGTGACCAATCACCGCGCGGGGGAGGAGGGATGGAACTCAGACTCCAGCCCCAGGCCCCTCCCTGGAGCTTGAGGGGTGGGGCTGAGTTCTAACTCTCTAATCAGGAGTGGGGGGTCCCCTTCTAGGGGCCCAGCCTGAGTCACCTTCTTAGTGTAAACTCAGGAAAGTTAAAAGGGACCCTTTATGGATAAGAAACGACGCTCCCATCACTCGGAAGGGTGCCCGGGTTCGAAGCCCTTCCTGGCACGGGCGACCAAATCCTCCGTCCTGCACATCTTCTTCCCTCTTCGTCCTCACCACCTGCGTCTGCAGAACTCCCCCTCTGCAACTTCCCCCACAACTGGTGCCCGTACCCTCGTCCATAAACGGCTACTGCGTGCGTGCGAGTGCGCCCCTCGTTCTGGGATCCTTAGATTAACGTCCCCCGGGCCTCCCCCACCGGGTCAGTTTCCTGGGGGCCGAGCTGCTGCCGGGACCTGTGCACCCGGGAGCCCTAGAACCCAGCGCCGTGCAGACACTACTACAGTCATGCTTGCTGTCCTGGGCGGTGGCTTCGAGGCACAAGCTCTGTCTCCTCCACCCGAGTCTGTCCCACGGCCACTCCCTCCGGGGGCGCTCCGTGCCAAGCCCTCTCCCCCTGAGCCGTGAGCGGGCCGGGGAGCCCCCGCCGCATGGGGGGGGTTGGGTTGGGACACTAGGGAAGGGGGGGTCGGCCCTGGCTGGGGACGCGGACCAGGGCGGCAGGTCGCCACATGGACGTGACGACAAACAGATTTCAAATCGCCGGATTTGCCTGTTTATAATTCAGAGCAAAATGGTTTGTTGCTGTAAAAATGTATTCGCACGTCTCATAAACAGACCCTCCCGGCAATTCTCTTAATGCAGTAGCTACAAATTAACACCTACTTACCTGGGCGAACTAGTACAAAACTGAATTTGAGCGATGTGGTCGCCGTGCAGTGTGTCCAGGGAAAGGGCTCACCTTGTGTCTCAGAATGGGGTTCTGCTAAAGGGATCCGGGAGGAGGGAGGGCCCCTAACCCCGTGTTTCACAGGCACCAAGGCCCAGAGAGAGGGGCTGGCACACCCAAGGGGAAGGGGAGGCGGTGTCCACGTTTGAGGGGCCAGAGCCCTTGCTCATGGCTGGGGGGGATGGGGAATGGGGGGAGGGGTCACACTGAGCTGGGATTCCAGGGTCTCTAGGGGTACCCCATAAAAAGTAATTTTTAGGGGCGCCTGGGTGGCTCAGTTGTTTGAGTGTCGGCTCTTGATTTCAGCGTGGGTCAGGATCTTAGGGTCCTGAGAGGAACCTCCCTCTCTCCTGTCCCTCCCTCCGTGTGTGTGTGCGCACTGGGGCACTCTCTCCCCTCCCAAAAAAGTAATTTTTACACTTTTGTTTCAGCTCTGCTCCAAATTCATTAAATCTGACCCCCCACTACCCACTCTTCCTCGCAGACGACACCGAGTCCCTGACGCTGACAAGAAGGCACGTGTAGACCACTTTTGTCCAGGCAGGAGGACCAGAAGTCACTGGAACCTGTACAGGATTCCCTACCGGCTGAGACGCCAGCAGCAAGATCCAAACGGGCTGCCTCCTGCTGCACGACCTTGCCCGAGGCCTGGTACTCCCAAAGGGCAAAGGAAACTGTCCCATTGCTGGGGCCACCTGCCCCTCCTGTGGCTCTTGGAGACACCGATGTCAAGGTTCAGCTGCTCCCACAGCCGCCTGGGCAGACAGGGCTGCTCCCTCCCCAGTGATCCTGGAACCCTGCCTGGGGTTCCCAGGTGCTCGTGCAGGGGTACACCGTCACCTGCACAGCCCTCCCAGGAAGCCTGATTACCTAAGAGTGATCCTATCTCTCTTCTCAAAGGCTTGTTGGGGAAGCCAAGCCTGAGCTGGTCAGCACATGGCAATTCCTGGGGTCACAGGAATGGGTTCATTCAGGCCTGTGAGGCACCAGGAAAAGTCTTCCAGATGCTTCTGGGAAAGATCTCAACAGAAGGCCACTGGAGAAGTCTCTCTCCACATAGCCAGCCAGGTATGAAGATGAGGCCTGAAATGGCTGCAGCCAACTCGCTCCCCACTGAAGATCCAGAGGTTCATAAAAAAGGCAGGGAACTGCCAAACCCTGATCAAGCCATACCTGATCTCCATACTGTTGCCAGGCCATTTCAGCTACATAGGCCACTATACCACCCTTTACTTTTGGGCCAGTTCAGAATTGGGTTTTCTCCTCATTATAATCAAAAGCGTCCTGAAGCCTCGGTTGTCCCTCCCATCCAAGCCCCACCTTCCCAAGGTTGGGAGAGGAGCTTCCTCTGGGCTCTGGCGGCCCCCCTGCTCCATCACAGCCCTCCTCAGACTGCACCATGTGTCTGTATGTCCTTGACCCATCACCATAAGTTCACTGACAGCCGGGCCTGTGTCTGACTCACCCCGGAAACCCAACATTGACCATCCCCAGGGCTGGGAGTGTCTGTTGGACAAGAGAACAGACAAAAGTCACACAACTGAGTCCAGCATTCAAGGCCTCCCTGGCCCGGTCTTACCAACAATTCAAGGTCACTCCCACTGCCAGCCTCACTCACTCCATTGCCCGCCGTTCAGGCCATTCTGTCCCTGGAGAGGACACAGCTGGGGCCTCTGTCACAATCTCCATGATACAACTCAGACCCGTCCGGGTGGAGGAACCTTGGGACCTCTCCTCTCCGACAGGATGCTCAACCCCGTGCTCTCCACCCTCAGACACATAGCTGTGGCCCAGACCACTCTTCCCCAGGGCTGGTCTTCCAACTGCCCAATCCATACGTCTCCTGACACCCTCTGACACCTGCCTGCAGTTCTTGGAATAAAATTCAAAACCCCACAAACACCTGAAAGTCTGGCTTTTCACGCCTGAGCCCCCGCCACCACCTCAGGCCCTCGCCACGCAACCCCACTCTGCTCCAGCCACACGGGCCTCAAGTCCGTGTGAGGTTGCCCCTCAGACGCTACAAGCTGTTCCTGCCCCAGGGCCCTTGCACATGCTGCCTTGGCTACCTGGAACGCACGGCTCCTGGAGGGAGTAAGGGATCCATATATGGTTTCTATTGTTACCTCTGGCTCAAGTTCAATTCAATGATTCAGCCCGGCTGGCACGGTTGGTAGAACATGCGACTCTTGGTCTGGAGGTGATAAGTTCAAGCCCCACGTTGGGTACAGAGATTACTTAAAAATAAAATCTTTACAGGGGCCCCTGGGTGACTCAGTTGGTTAAGGGCCCAACTCTTGATTTCGGCTCCGGTCATGATCCCAAGGTTGGGAGACTGAGCCCCGCATCAGGCTCTGTGCTCAGCAGGGAGTCTGCTTGAGAGTCTCTCTCTCCCCCCTCTGCCCCTCCACCCCACCCTGCGCTCTCTCACTCTCTAAATAAAGAAATCATTTAAAAAAATAAAATCCTTGGGGCACCTGGGTGGCTCAGTCATTAAGCGGCTGCCTTCAGCTCAGGTCATGAACCCAGGGTCCTGGGATTGAGCCCCGCATCAGGCTCCGCAGGAAGGCTGCTTCTCCCTCTCCCACTCCCCCTGCTTGTGTTCCCTCTCTTGCTGTTCTCTTTCTGTCAAATAAATGAGTAAAATCTTTAAAAAATAAATAATTAATTTAAAAATCCTTAAAAGTAATAATAATTCAACCTGAATTCAAATCTCCCTGCTCCATTGCCTCCTGGGAATCTGAAGTGGAACCCATGGGGGGCCCAGTAACCCCACCACCTTCCACCGTCAGACACCTCTGTATAGAAAGATCCAGTGATGGTGTGGCCAGGTACTGGCCTTCCCCTCGATGTGGCCAGAGGAAAAGTGCCCCAGGTCCCAGGGGATGGTCAGGCCACTCTACCTGCCAGAGCCAGGAACCCGGCTCTGCTCCCTCTGTACCCAGTCCCTGCACCGGCCGCCGTGAGCAGCGGGGACAGAGTGAGACGGGCTCGCTCCCGCCCCAGTCGTCACTTCTGCTCACGGTGCCCCTCAGTGGGGCCGCCAGCTCCCCTCAGACCCCACTTCCTGACCCGTGCAGTGGGCACAAGCCCCGCCGACACCTCCCTGAGGATCAAATCAAGTGAAAGGGATGACATCACGCCCAAGGGGCAGAGTGCTCGGACACGAATCACCCTAATGGTCTCCGAGGATGGGACAGCTCACACGGACCATTCCCAGAGGGGGGCGGTCACGGCTCAGCAGTCAGGTGAACCGACCAAAGCCCACAGACCTTATCTGGATCCTGATTTAAAAAAATAAGAAAAATTGTCCGTTGGAGGGAGGCACCTGGGCGGCTCAGTCAGTTCAGCATCTGACTCTGAATCTCAGCTCAGGTCTTGATCTCAGGGTCATGGGTTCAAGCCCCACGCTGGACTCCATGCTGGGTATGGAGCCTACTTTAAAAAAAAAAACAAAAAACAAAAACCACTGGGGCACCTGGGTGGCTCAATCAGTTAAGCATCTACCTTTGGCTCAGGTCTTGATCCCGGGGTCCTGGGATCGAGTCCCACATTGGGCTCCCTGCTCAGCGAGGAGCCTGCTTCTTTCTCTCTCTGCCTCTCCCCTCCGCTTGTGTGCGTGCTCGCTCGCTCTCTCTCACTCTGACAAATAAAATCTTAAAAAAAAAAATCACTCATGAAGCTTTTAAAAAATAAATGATAAAAAATAAAAATAGATAAATAAAAACCGCTATTTGTAGCAAATGGGAATCCAAATACTCACTGGCCATTGGATATTATGGAATTATGTTGTGGGTTTTGGGGGTTTATTTTTTAGCATTTTAAGTAGTCTCTACACCCAACGTGGGCTTGAACTCCCAACCCCGAGATCACGAGTGGTATGTTCCACCGACTGAGCCGGCCAGGCATCCCTGTGTTCATTGCTTCAAGCGTGGTGATGGTAATGGTATTGTGGTCACGTTACGAAACGGGCTTCACACTGTGATACTTATGGAACCTGGGACTGCTTTAGAATCATACGGGAGCGGGGACGGAAGAGGGGGCGAGCGGGTGGGGGGAGCGGGCTGGAAATCGGGGTAAGCAGGTGGGGGGTGAGCCTAGATCAGGCTGGGCCTCAGCACAGCAGTGCCCGACGCTGGGACATCCTACTTACTTCACGTGTCTGAACCTCTCCACAAATAGGAAAACACAAACGAATAAAAAACTGCAATGTTTTGGAACAGCACAGAACCAAAGGCGGTCCCTCTCTCGCTCCCAGCTCCCAAACCCGGGAACTGCAGGTGCAGCGGCACCAAGAGCTTAGCACAGAACGAGCCCTACAGAAGAGGCGCTTTCCAGAAGCCCCAGCCACAGCCCCGCCGGTTCCAAGTCCTCCCCGGCTTCAACCACCAGAGCCTTCCCGTGCATAACGAATGGCCCACGCAGCCTGCCTACCGTCCACCGGTGGGGGGAAGGGAGGGGACAGGTCCCCAGGAGTCGCTGGGCTCCTGCGCTGTCAAACCAGTTCCTTCTGACGGAGAGTCACCAGCTCAACCGAAAATGAACTGCTCACCAGGGCCAGCGAAGGAAGAACGGCTGCCCTCGGCAAGGGAAGGAACGGGGTGCACCCAGGTTCGCTCTTCACGCTCTGCTGGGGTCCGTGGGTAGCACCGATGCTGAGAAACACACTTATAGAGATGCCACACCTTGTGTTAGGGGCTTGGTGCACATTAACTCAGGTGAACCTCCCAGAAATCCGATGAGTAGGTAATAACATTGTCTGTGGCTTACAGATGGGGAAACCAAGGCACAGAGCCCCGAGGTCGGGGAGGGAGGCTCCAGAATCACTACCGAGTTCAGCCCCATCCTTAGCCCCTATGAAGTGCCCACGCTGTCCCCTCTGAGCCTCCAGAAAACCTGCTGCTGACGCAGCCCGTTTGAGAGGTCACAAAACGGGGACCGCGACTCGGCCAGGTCTCCTGCCCTCTGGGGACCCAGAAACCTGGACAGCACCCAGAGCTGGCTGCCAGCAGTTCCAGAAGCCTCCACGCAAGACGGCTGGGGTGGGACTCAGGAGCAAGCGTGTCACCTGCAAGAGCCCCACCTGGGCATTCTCAGGCCATCCCCACCCCCGTGCCAGGCCCAGAAGAGCTCCCCTCAAATGTGCTCCGGGAGGCCCGGGGAGCCCCTGGATACACACGGTACATCTTCCCTGAGCGTCCATTTCAACCCAAGGATTGATGGAGAAGTTTAACAATTTATCTGAAAAGAAACCGAAAACAGCCTTCTTATATCCCGAGACTATCGTAGGGCTCTGATGGCGGTCACCTGCTGGCTTCAAATGGCTCCACCGAGAAGGCGGATCTCAGCGCCCCGGGAGGCGCCACGCCCCGGCCAGGAGGTGTGGACACTGCAGCCACAACACGGTGGGCACGAGGCCGGCTGTCCGCCCCCTGGCCCCGCGACCCAGGAAAGTCACCTGGGCCTCCCTGACTCCGTTTCCTCATCTGTAAAAGGGAACAATCGCAGTCCTGCCTCTTGAGGCTGCTGTGAGCAAGCGGTGGGGGGATTGAGCCTTCCGGGAGGGCTTGATGGCCCTTAGTGACGGTGACCGTGACCATTCTGGGGAAAGATGGCCAACAGGGCCATTCCACAGGCTGAGTGCCTGAGAGAGAGTGACCCTGCTTAAAAACTAGATTTCTGCCCCCTCTTGCAGCTCCTTCTGCCTCCTGCTGCCTCTGTGTCTCAGTTTCCCCATCCCTGAAAGAGGGTTAAGATCAAAGAGTGGGATGGATTCTTGGATGTGGCGAAGACAAGCACCCAGGCATCTCCAGGGCGGTCTGAGCTCTTGCTGTCCCTCCTTGAACTGAAGCCACCACGCATGGTGCGCCCACGACCAACTCAGCTTGTCAGGGAGAGGCCATGTGTCCACAGGGTGTCTACGCAAGTACGTTTCCAGACCTTCAAACATCTCACTGAGGTCACATTTCAAGGACTCAGTGGCGTCATCCAAGGAAATTCCTACCGGCTGCGCCTCACGGGTCCTCCCCAGGCACTGCCACCCCACCTTCCAGGTGAATGATCCCCTGGCTCTGGGGGACCTCAACGTGCATATCTTCCATGCCAGCCTCCCATCCATCTTCCAGTTCAATGGCTGCCTCCTCCAGGATGCCCTCCCTGACCTCCCACTAGCCCCCGGCTTCGCTCTGGGTCCCCCGTGGGCAGGGACCGTGGAGATGGCTGTCCACGGAGGAGCTGGCTTCAGGCCAAAGCACCCCGTGTCCCTGCTCAGCCGCCCCTGCCCGCAGCGTTAGGCTAAGGAATGGTCAGTCCCTGTATTAAAGGAGAAACCCGCAAACAAGATCCCCAAATTGCCATCAGAGACCAACCAAAGGATGTTTACGTTGAGCCTTAATTTAAATTGTGAGTTCTCACCCGGACGAATGTTAACACTGCGAGCACAGCACAGCGCTGCCCAGAACAGCCACAAAACCTCCAAGTCCATGGCCACCGGAAGGCCAAGGCCATGTCCCCGCCCCACAGGAATTCCGCCCCTGCGCTCACTTCCCGAGGATCTCGCAGGTCCTTCCTTCTCCAGGGGCCTGAGGAGCCCCCCTGCACACACAGCCCCCAAGCCAGTGCTGCGGCCAGTGACCCCGGGAATTCTCGCGCCGGCCCCATGCCAGGGCTCGAGAACTGTGAAGGGGCCAGGGCCTCTCCTCTACCTGATTCTGGAGCTGCGCAACCTAAGTTCCCGGCCCGCTAACTCCTGGCCTTCCCTCCCTGGTGCTGACCCAGCCAGAGTCCTGGGCCTGAAGCAGTCTAGCACCTGCCCAG